>CAAKHD010013824.1:0-19640 GCA_901007705.1 Fistularia tabacaria | reverse complement strand
ATCATATAAATACAAATATATATATTGCGGGTCTCTCTTTTATAAAAACACACACACATTATATATATATATATATATATATATATATATATATATATATATATATATATATATATATATATATATATATATATATACACGCGCACACACACACACACACACACACACACACACACATCGTTTCGTCCTTTTGCACCAACAAAATGAAAAAAATTAAAATAAATGAGTGATGTGATTAATCTAAACGAATAAACATCAGCCATTAATCAACATCATTTAATCATTTAACAACCCTTTACACACACACACAAACGTACACACACAGAAAAAAATAAATCTAAATCCACACATTCAACCCCTCTCCCAGTTAGCTAATATTCCCCACTGTCAGTGTACAGTATGGTTGCTTCCACTGCACCTCAGACACTTCAAAACTAATATTCAGTTCATCTAGAGACAAAGAAAGTACTCATCAAGCCAGGGGTTAATTATGAGGTTTCCAACAGGTACAAAAAATTCATGAGAGAAAGTATTTGAATGTTACATCCATCCATCCATCCCTCTTCTTCCACTTATCCGAGATCGGGTTGGGGGGGCAGCAGCTGGAGCAGGGAGGCCCAGACTTCCCTCTCCCCAACCACATGGTCTAGCTCCTGTGGGGGGACCCCAAGGCACTCCCAGTACAGACTACAGACATAGTCTGTCGAGCGTGTCCGAGGTCTTTCCCGTGGCCTCCTCCCAGACGGACATGCCCGGAATACCTCCCCTGGGAGGCGGCCAGAAGGCATCCTAACCAGATGCCCTGGCCACCTCATCTGGCTCCTCTCTATGCGGAGGAGCAGCAACTCTACTCCGAGTTCCCCCGGATGGCCGAACTTCTCACCTTATATCTAAAGGAGAGTCCGGCCGCCCTGCGGAGAAAACTCATTTCGGCTGCTTGTATCCGCAATCTCGTTCTTTCGATGACTACCCACAGCTCATGACCATAGGTGAGGGTAGGAATGGTAGATCGACTGGTTCGCCTTCTGGCTCAGCTCCCTCTTCACCACGATAGACCAGTACAGAGTCTGCATCACTGCAGACGCTGCACCAATCTGCCTGTCGATCTCCCGCTCCATCCTTCCCTCACTCTTGAACAACACCCCAAGATACATGAACTCCTCCACTTGGGGCAGGACCTCTTCCCCGACCTGGAGTGGGCACTCCACCCATTTCCGGTGGTGCTGATCCTCATCCCGGCCGCTTCACACTCGGCTGCAAACTGCTTCAGGAACAGCTGGAGATCATGGCCTGATGAAGCCAACAGGACCACAAAAAGCAGAGACTTGATCCTGTGGCCACCAAACCAGATCCCCTGGACGCCCTGGCTGCACCTACAAATTCTGTCCATAAAAGTTATGAATAGAATCAGTGACAAAGGCCAGCCCTGGCGGAGTCCAACTCTCACCAGAAACACGGCGATGCGGACCAAGCCCCGACACCAGTCATACAGGGACCGAACAGCCTGTATACCGGGGTCCGGTATCCCATAATCCCAGAGCACCTCCCACAGGAGTGCCCATGGGACACGGTCGAATGCCTTCTCCTGATCCACAAAACAAATGTAGACGGGTTGGGATAACTCCCATGCCCCCTCGAGAACCCTGCTGAGGGTATAGAGCTGGCCCACTGTTCAACTACCAGGACGAAAACCACTCTGCTCCTCCTAAATCCGAGGTTCAACGACCCAGCAGGACCCTCGTCTCCAGCACCGCTGAATAGATCTTTTCAGGGAGGCTGAGGATTGTGATCCCCCTGTAGTTGGAGCAAACCCTCCGATCCCCCTTTTTAAAAAGGGGAATTGCCACCCCAGTCTGCACTGTCCACGCAATGCAGCAGAGGCGTGTCAGCCAGGACAGCCCTAGAGCATCAAGAACCTTAAGGAACTCAGGGTGGACCGCATCCACCCCCGGGGCCTTGCTACTGGAGAGCTTTTTGACTACTTCAGCAACTTCAGCCCCAGAGATAGGTGGACCCTCTCCGCAGTCCCCCAGCTCTGCTTCCGTATTGGAGGGCGTTTCAACAGGATTGAGGATATCTGAGAAGTATTTCTGCCAATGATCGACAACATCTTGCGCTGAGGTCAGCAGCGCTGGAAGTCGTTCTCCCTGGCCTCCCCGAACTTCTCCCACACCCCGGTTTTTGCCCCGGCGACCACCAAAGCCGCATGCCACTTGCCTGACGGTACCTGTCAGCTGCCTCCGGAGCCCCACAGGCCAAAAAAGCCCGATAGGACTCCTTCAGTTTAATAGTATCCCTCACCGCTTGGGTCCACCACCAAGTTCAAGGGCCCCAACAGGTGCTGACCGCCTTACGGCCACAGCTCCAGTCTGCTGCCTCGACAATGGAAGCACGGAACATGGCCCATTCTGACTCAATGTCCCCGCCTCCCCCGGGACGTGGTTGTAGCCCTGCCGGAGGTGGGTGTTGAAACTCCTTCTGACAGGGGACCAGAGATTCCCAGCAGACCCTCACGTTACGTTTGGGTCTGCCAGCTCTGCCCCTCTCTTCACCCGAGTGTCCAAGACGTGCGGCCGGAAGTCCGACGACACAACCACAAAGCCACAAATTGTGTTACATATCTAATTGATTTGTGATATAAAATGTCCCTATATACCACAGTCTTAATAAGTACGTACTGACAATCAGTTATGTATGATGTCCATTTGGGGTGGTTTGAAGTGCATTGAAAGAATTCAACTGGGTGTGTCTTTAGCACTCGTGTGTTTTATGAGGTTGTTTGAGTTTGAGTTAATGCTATTTTGACACACTTCATGATTGTCAAAGATTGTTGTCCGATATATCGACATAATCCCTCCCTTGGCAGATCCTGACAGACTTCCAAAGTCCCCGACTGAATCACACACTCTATTTGTGAAAGGCTAACCCAGCTCTCATATGTGGGCCAGACAGGGGAAAATGCAAAAGAACAGAGGGAACCCAGCAAGAGAGTATGAATGAAGTGGGACATGGGGTGAGAGATAACAGACAAGCAAACAAAGCTGAGAAGAAAGATTTACAGAGTACCTTTGTTACAGTAACATAACCATGCCATCCTACTGCTGCTGACTTTAGATTTCTCCCTGAAACTTTATCTGTAGAAAAGAGCATCAACAGAATTTCAAAACCAGCTAGGTTCATTCCTCACTGCTTGATTTTAAGTTCTCTCCTCAGATAAGAAGAATATTCTGCTTAAGTTTTCATGTAGATTTCACCCCCCGGGGAACTCCATATAAAGTGTTTGACTGGCCATTAGAGGAGCAGAAATTGCTCTAGGACTTGGTGAGATGTACAAAGTCTTTGAAACTAAAAGGATGCAGGGAGGGGAAAAAAAAAAAAAAAGATGTACTTCAATTGCCAAAGAAGACACGTTTGGTTTATTGATGTGTGAAGCTGTCTGGAGCCAAGAAGAGTAGTGCTGTTCTGGGACCAAGCTTGAGGCGGTTACTGTAGCTGGGGTTTGGCCCAGAATCTAAATTATTGCCCTGTCTATAAGAATGCTAATTGAAAGCAAAAGAATGTATCTGCGTTGATTTGATACCTTGATTTCATACAACTAAACAAGTGTTTATTCACTGAAGTGCTGTAAAATCAAAACCATAACGTTCCAATTAATCCTTTATCCAGAGAAAGAAATCTTGCCCTTGCATATAAAATGCTAACATATTCACCAGGGGCTCTGAAAATGTGTTCTACTAGCTGGAAATACTGAATTTAGATCCTAATTAAGCACTGAAAATGTCTGATATTGACCATCCACAGATAGATTTATGTATCATATTTGAAGTATGGAAGCTCATGTGTACTGATAACAACATAGAACATTCCTATCATTTGCCCTTTTTGAGTGAAGCCTTCTAGTCAGACGTGTTTAATACATTGGCTATCAAGGTTCAAAGCCATTTCACACCCTACAAGTTTCAGCGAAGCTAATACATTGGCTTGAACACGATAATAATAACTAAGGCAGCAGTCCGTCTTTCCACATTTTGTACAAGTCACAGTTTACAACAAACCAATAAAAGTAATTAGAGCCATTTTAACAATTTCATAAAAGAGTTTTTGAATATCTTTTGTTTTGGGGTTTTTTTCCAAAGAAGTCATTTTGACGTTTAGATGAGCACTCATGTTAGTGATGGTATAAACGAAGACAGGGGCGATGAGTTTTCGAGCCATAGTTGTTGAAACCTGTGTTTCAAGAAAAAGGAATAGGTTTCTGTCGAAGCTTAACCTACATGAAAACATTTCCCATGTCAGTGCTTTAAAATATCATGCTCATCAAACTGTTATGATGTATTTTATAATACATGCATATATAAATCCATCCTTCATTATCTACCGCTTATCCGGCAGTCAGGGTTGAGGGGATGCTGGAGCCTGCTGTCATTGGGCGAGAGGCGTGGTTCACCCTGGACCGGTTGCCAGTTGATCTCAGGCATACAAATAGAGACAAACAACCAGTCATTCTGTCATTCACATATCTGAGCAATTTTTCCATCCATCCATCAATCCATCCATTATTGACCATTTTATCCTACGCAGGGTCGCTGGGGATGCTGGAGCCTATCCCAGCTGCCATTGGGCGAGAGGCAGGGTACACCCAGGACTGGTCGCCAGTCCATCGCATGGCCACACAGAGACAGACAACCATTCACTCTTTCATTCACACATCTGGGCAATTTTTCCAATTAACCTGCTGCATGTTATTGGACTGCAAGAGGAAACCGGAGAGCCCGCACAGAAAGGCTCCCTGTGGGAAATCGAACCCACACACACACACACACACACACACACACACACACACACACACACACACACACACACACACACACACACACACACACACACACACAAATGTATGTATCGTAGCTAATACATCTGTTGATTGAGAACAAATTTAATCTACAAGATTTATCAAGCAGTGTTTGGCTGAATTGTCCTTCTGATGTGTTATGGCAGGTCATTATCATCTGACAAAGATCCGTGCACCTTTATTGTCTCTTAAATGTATTTAAGGAACACAATTCTTGAAACAGTATGTGAGATTGTATATAATAGCTCACAAAACTATGAATATGAATGTTTTATACGTTACAGACTAAATCAATCGATGATTACTGCTAAAGTAGGCGGGTAGTTATCCATTAAAAATGTCTTAAAACCTCAATACAGCTCTGGCTATTGTATCTTTAGTTTAAGAAGCATAATGCAAGATGAATCACCCATGTCTTAATTGCATGTCATGAATTGTTACACAAATGATGGAAACAGAAGAACCTAAAAGGTTATTTGTAGTAAAGCTAAATGACTGGAGAAAGGGCTTTCATAGCTTCATCATTGTCATACACTGTGTTTTTCACACCAACAGCTTCAGGTTACCATGCAAGACAGACTGCGGCTGCCCAGTGTGAGCTGGTCAGTACTGTTGAAATGCTAGTTTGTGCCTGATGGCCAACAGTGACAATACACCCTCTATCCTATGCACACACTGGGCTCTCACACTTGTGAGTTTGACTGCCAGTGGTGAGGTGGAGTGAGAGAGACGTGGGTGGGGGAGGATAGAGGCCGGCTGCTGGAAAAACATACAGGACTGACCGCATGCGTGTGTGTGCACTCGCACACACATGCACACCCACAGGACAGCTGGGATAAAGCTGAGGAGGACGCTTTCACAAGACAGTGAACTTATGAAAACAAATATGTATGTTTTGCCCTGGGTTTTAGAGACCTGAACTAAAACATACAAAAGCTACATTCTGCCATGACTAGCTAATGAAAATTATCACTAATATTTGTAAAAATAACCATAAGTATATATGATATTGTGTTCTATTCTGCCAATCATTTCTTTAATCAATGATCTACATATCTACGCCTAAGATTAGCCATATTGCATCATTGAAAATTGAATTAGTCATTAATCTCTAATTTATAGTCAAACTCTCAAAGAATCAAGTTATTTATTAAGTACTGATAACTCAGATAGATTATAGGTTGAAAATGACTGTCCACAACAGCATAAGATGTCAAAGTATGACAGCGCAACAGAGCTTAAGAGCAATGACAGCAAGAAGAAAACAGTGCTCAGTTTAATTGAGTTTTTGCAAACTCAACAAATTTATAAATATAAATTAGGTCTGCATTTCAGGAAAGTAATCTCTATCAATAATGTGGTCCGAGAGGCTCTTAATGTTTCAGCATACTTCGATAAATAACCCATGTTGGAGTATCAATCTTCACATGCAAGCAAGTGAAAGAGCATGAGGATGTGTTTTGTGGGATGTCGGCTAACTGCTGAGCGGAGGTCAGGCCAAATTTTTTTTATTTATAGCAATGGCACAGCAAAGAGTCATACATGTAACACACATATACACAAACAGCTCAGAGGCACAACAGCAATTTGCGTCTCATCAGGGATGATAAACTACTACTCCTGCATTTTGTTGCCCAGTACTCATACAGTGTAGTGACAATAAGTTGAATCTAATGTCATCTTAATCTTAAACAGCCACAACAATGACTGAGTGAGGGATGAAACAAAAAAAAAGTTGTTGCTACATTGGGAGAGGAGAAAGGTCCATATCCCATTTATCAGAAAACATAAGCCATACAGCCATGTGTGTCAAACCATTTCTTGCAATAATAGATGGAAGTCCTATTGCTATGTTATCATAGATAGAAATTTTAAAGAAAGAAATGATAGACTTTGTTTAACTGGACATACCGGCCTACTAGAAGAGAAACAGAAAAAAATGGTGGCAGTTATCACTGATGCTAAAAAGGTGGCACAATTAGTGAAGAGGTAGGAGGAAGGGAGAAAATGTAGTGCAGAAATACCTAACGGAAGGAGAAACAAACTACAACAGCAAAGTTCCAGAAAACCCAGACTCGTCTCCTGTTTCCAAGGCTATAAAACTCAAAATCTGGCTCCTCCGAAGAGTAACAGAGGAGCAGAGAGGAGGAAAAAGGAGTTATATTATAGAAAAGGCCTGGGTCAGATCTAGTATAACTGATATTCACAACTAGAAGTAAACTAAACAGATACATGAATGAAACTGGTCTTTGGGAAGGCCCAAAAAAAACATCTGTATGACATTGATTGTTCCTTTTTTTTTATTTCAATTTTGGGTGGATGAATATTTCTACGTTTTTGATCATGGTAAAGAATTGTGGGTTTCTGTTTAAATTAAGTCACTCTCTCTAAATTATATATACCCAGTTACTCCAAATACAACATTCTATTTCTTTCTTGCCAGTGCTGTTCCCATGATTTGATCGCGATTACTACATGCTGCTTTGGGCTGCAAATACAAATTTGTTACAATAAAAACTTAAAACTGTTATAATTTACTAAATGTTCCTTCCACATGAACATTTGTTTTTATGGGAGTCAAGAGGTGGAAAGTATCTATTTTTGCATGACTCATG
Source organism: Fistularia tabacaria (assembly GCA_901007705.1). Lineage (NCBI taxonomy): Eukaryota > Metazoa > Chordata > Actinopteri > Syngnathiformes > Fistulariidae > Fistularia > Fistularia tabacaria. The sequence continues at coordinate 12,173 of CAAKHD010013824.1, read as the reverse complement.
TCGATGTCTTGTAATACAGTCTTATGCTATGTACTCTGACCTGTCTGAATGTATCAGAATATTCTGGACACACAGGCCAGGTTAAGAGGATAATAAGAGGAGATGAACTTTTGTCGATGGTGTAAAAAAGCTGCATTTGCAGATCCAGGTAGGCAACCAAATAGACAGCCACACAGAGTGTTGTTGGCTTGAGTAAGAACTACAGGACAGGTTGTAGTGCAGTTTATGTTCAGCTTCACTGGTTCGGTTTTCCATGTGAAAGTAATGAAGGGGCAGACTATCGACCGGGAAGTCTGCTGGGCAGAGACACATGACAACACTTACACGTGTGGGAGCACATGCATGCACACGCTCACATCGTTGTTACATGCTGGCTCAAACAATCGTGCAAAAAGGCAGTTTGCTGACCCTCAAGAAGCAGGAAAAATAAATAAGTAAATAAATCAAACATACAATGCTCATGCATGCCTAACACACTGTAAATACAAATCAGTATGCTGAGTCTAAGCCACTGAACAGCCTGATAATAGCTTCTTTCAGTGCTGCTGCTGCTGCAGCTTGCTTTAACACTTCGATTACCAAGTGTCCAGAAAAAAAGGTTATCTGCAGAAAGAGATCTGTTAAAAAGCCTCTGAGATGCTCCTGTAGCCAATAATGGATATTTTCATTAAGATGTGACTTAAGATCTCAATGTGAATGGTAAGTGATAAGTGTAATTGTGAAAATACAAATTGGATTATTATTCGGATATTTGCCACATATGTATGATCCCTTTTGTGTGATGAGTATGATTTGTATGTTCGCCAAAATCATGCTTTCAAATATGGTACAAAATTTATTTTCGTAAAAAAAGGCAGCTCCTGAAATGTGGACACAGCATTGATGGCAAAATTAATAATTGTTTTTTTTATTACTTCTTGAGGTTTATTTCAAACATGTCCCATCATTTACAAAAATTCACATTTCACATTTGTCACATATACATTCAAGATTCAATATTTTTTAATTGTCATTGTGCAGGCACAATGAAATTTGTAGTGAGAGCTCCCAACTCAGAGTATGTCCTCACATATATTGTTTTTTTTTTTTCGCTTGATAGTAGTAATTAATTGAGCATATCTATGAAGTGTACATTTTAGTTTAAAGGCATGAACCTATACAAGAAGTACATTTCTGCAAAGATCAAAATGTTGATCATTTTAGAACCAACATGTCATTGACCATCCAAGATGTTGCGCTGGTGTACTGATATATCATATGGATGTGTGAAAAGAGATACTTTCCAGCCTCTTTCATACGGACTCTCAGGCAAACCACTGACCAAACTAACTTCACTTGTAAGGAGAAAGCCATATAATTTACTCAACACTGCTCCCCAAAATGCCTTGCATGACCCCCTTGAGTAACTGGGCCAAAAGTAAAGACCTTAACATTTCAAAAACACTTCACTTCAGGGTATTTGAACAGCTCTTCAGAAAGTATTGCTCTTATAAATTTCCCACTTTTTATTCCTTGAGAAGAAATGCACTTGGTCAGCTTCTGATCATCCTCATCTTGTTTGTATCCTTAGTTAAACAGATATATGTGAAATGCTTAAAAGGTCTATGCTAACTGAACAAAGCAGCATATGCTCCTTTCTATGCCATTTTACTGAACTAGCTGTCTATTAGGGAAGCCGCTTCCTTTGAAGCAACATTAGATAACCCTTCACTTCCTTCTATATTGTGCTGCAACCAAAATAACTAATCATTTTTATTCCTTTCATCTGACACTCCAGGAAAGACAAAAGAAATCCTTTTTTTGTTGGTGGTGTTATAACTTGGCAGTTCCTTAGATCAAAGAGAAGCAGAAATCAATGGTATGTAACAAGAACACTGGATAGAGGCGAGGAGATCAAAAACAAAGCAGCAAGGTAGAATTAAGAAAAGAAGAAAAGATAATCAGAAGGGAAAGAGGCAGACACACATATACATACCATTCGATAGGGCCTGCTGAAGCTCTGAGTCGGATATCACACCACTCCGGTCCTTGTCCACCCTGGGGAGGAAAACCGAGATTAGATCCAGCCTGCATTAGCCATTTCACACACCAAGACACTCAAGCACACAATCACAGAGGGTATCAGCACTTGCAAACTGAAACTTTATCCTCTTGAGCACGTGCTTCTATTTCAACAGTCCACAAAGAATGAATGGAGGTCTATAATCAGAGTACACAAGGCAGTTTGTACACTTGCAGACTGGGTATGTGTATAGATATAATCAGGAGTGTGTTAACCATGAGACAGCGAAGTGACAGTGAATCTTAGTAAACAATTAGATCATTTCATTCTCTACAAATTTCACTCTGCAAGAGAAACTAAAACGAGAGACACTAGTCAAGTCAGATAAGGCTAAACTACTTGCATGAACAGTTGAACGTTTAAAAAGGCTTAAAAGTCCCCTTGTTGCAGAAAAATCAAACCCTCTGATTCCTTGATGTTATTTTCAATGACAAAAATGTGGAGCTGGACACTAAATTAAATATTTGAATATGTTGACAAGTATTTGGTCATCTCTGTAGAATCATGATTCACAGTTTCACATGATTTTTTTTTTCAAATTAAAGTTGAATTACAGCATAAGACACCTTACTAATTTATGATACATACAGCAATAGCAAAAAGTGATTCTCGGTATGAGGATCTTATTTTTCTCTCTACAATAGGCATACCAGCAGCTTTTGTGTAACGAGCTGACTTGTAACAACATTGTCATGAGCAGGAGCCAGGTGTCCAAGTCATTCCTAAAACAAATAATGAAGATAGGCTGACATTACATTCCAACAAATAAATAAAGCCTGTGAAAAAATCAACCTCTTAATGTGAGGTTAATTTTATTTTGTGTTGTTTGAAAGAAAGCAGCACTAGCTAGTGAACAACTCTTCAAGAGGAAACATTTCAAGCTTAACAACCAGATTACTATGGAAAACTTATTAATTGGCTTGGTCTTTTCTTAATTCACACAGAATTATCTAAAGGCTAATCTATGGTATCTAATGTGTTACTTCTTGTTTCCTTTGACTTAACTACACAACTAAGACGAATGATATTAGGATAATGAAGAATGTCATTATCTGCATACCAGAAATGACAGTGTAAAAATTAAGCCTCCAACTAAATATAAAGATGTTTAATCTGCAACTGCCTAGTCAGAGACTAACATATAAGGTCTAACAGTTATGCTATGTAGCTGACTCAAAAATACAGTGACTCACTTGTTCCTTAGCAACCTGCAATTGTCGACCTGTTGACGTAACGCTCACTACACAAACACACTCTGTATCCCAGAGCAGAACAAGGAGGGAGGATATGGGGAAACCCCTAAAAGAAATAAAACCAAACAGGGCCATCCCAGTACTGCATTTGTGGACTCTGTGTCAGATGCCAAGTGTGACATGTCCATGTCTGCAAACTTAATGTCCATACAATGATCAACTTAGTTATAAGCCTGTGTTGGCTACTTACTTTATATGTCCTAAATTAAATTATGACTACAGGCCTGCTTGGTCTCCTTGAGAAGAAAAAAGCTCTCATATGAGTTTCCATCTCCACAAATGGGACCTTTGTCAAAGTGAGGTGATTTGATGCACAATGTGGGTAGCAAGTTCTAAACTAACACTGATAAAGGTCTGTATAAACTCTTCCATTTTAAGGAAAACTAACCTTCAGGTTTAGTGAGCATATTTCTTAAACAACAAGCTGGAAACATCATTAAAAAGTCCTACTCGCCCTTCAGCATCGACAGCCAACCAGCTGGCCATTCCGTCTTCACATGGTCAAACAGAGACTTTGGATAATAAAAACAACAGGACTATATGAATGTCTTAGTTGGTTTATTCTGCTCGGATTTTCCCATATATCACTGTTTCCTATTAGGCAATCAGGTTGGACTATGGCTTGCGGGACAAAACCCACCCTACTCTCCGGATAAAACCTCCAAAATAAGGCTGTCATCGCTGTGGGTCCCATTGCACAAAATTAATGAACGCTACATTTGAAACTGTTGAAGGAAATGCATTTGAAACCGCTGAAGGCAATACTGAAGTTAAGAATTCTTTTTTTTATGAATTCACAATTATTTCAACCTTTGGACTACGGATGAAATGTTTAAATTCATGTGGTCTTGCTATTTGATCACATTGGGATTGATTTCATCTTAATAATCAACCTCCGTCCTGTTAATTTAAAAGAATCAGAGTCCCTCCTCCATGTTCCAGTGGGAAGTGTAGATCGTGATAGTGTGAATTTACGAAATAATCTTAGTCCTACTTAGTCCAAGCTACAGTCATGTGAAAAAATTTGGACAAACCATTCAATAATCCGCTCTTCATTAAGAAATGTTCACATATCAATGTCCAATCATGTTTTTATGCATTTCTAGAAAAGAAAGTGATTTAATTGCAGTTAACAACAAAAATTAACATTGTTTTACACATAAAAAGATATGAACAAAAATTTGTATTTTAATGGAGGAAAAAGTTCGGACACCCTACCCCTTATAACTAGTGTTGCCCCCCTTTGGCTAATATAACTTCAGTGAGACGCTTTTTGTAGCCTTTTACCAGTCTCTGAAAATTTGCACCACTTAATGCAGAATTCTTCCAGCTGTGATATGTGGGGTTTCTTGCATGTACAGCCCGTTTCAAGTCACCCCACAGCATCTCAATGGGATTAAGATCAGGGCTTTGACTCGGCCATTCCAGGATTCTCCACTTCTAAGTTTTTAGCCAGTCCTTGGTGGATTTGCTGGTATGCTTTGGGTCATTGTCATGTTGCAGTGTCCGGTTCCACTTCAGCTTTCACTTTTTTAAAGATGGTTTCACATGTTCTTCAAGCGCACTCTGATACACAGTAGAATTCATGACGGATTTTATGATAGTGAGCTGGCTAGGTCCTGCTGCAGCAAAGCATCCCCAAACCAAGATACTGCCACCTCCATGCTTCACAGTTATTATGAGGTTCTTTTCTCAGAAGGCTGTGTTTGGTTTACGTCAAACACGTCTTCTGTTCTGCTGTCCAAATAATTCAATTTTAGACTCATCTGTCCAAAGAACATTATTCCAGAAGTCATGGTCTTTGTCTATGCTCTCTCTGGCAAACTTCAATCTGGCCTTAATGTTGTTCTTGGAGAGCAAAGGTTTCTTCCTTGCACACCTCCCATGAAAGTCAAACTTGTGTAGTCTCTTTCTGATAGTAGAGTCATGCACTTTCACATCCACCGTAGCCAGAGCCTGCTGTAGTTCCGTGCTGACACTTTGGGATTTTTGATGACTCCTTTGAGCATCTTGCAATCTGCTCTGGGGGTGCACAATCTTCTTTCTGAGGGCATCAGATAGCTCTTCAGAACTCACCATGGCACTCATTTCAACAGTCAGGGGCACAGCAAACTAAATCTGAGGATTTAATAGGGTAAGGCATCTTTAACATGCTGAGTAAAAATGTTCTGATCATGTGCACCTGATATGATACCCCTGTTTGTGATTTTAACCATTTTAAGTGAGATAATATGTGGGGGTGTCCTAATTTATTCCTCAGCAGAAATGGCACTCTTTTTATATTCCATTTCACAATAAGTTTTAAAAAGGCTTTTCTTGTGTTTTTAATTGTTTAGTCATATTACTTGGATTCCTCAGTATCATTAAAATTGATATTAAATATCCATATGTCTAATCTTATTTTAAAAATATACAGGCTTTCTTAGAGTGTCCTAATTTTTTCACATGACTGTAAGTATCTGTATTGACCGAAAGAGCAGAGTGCAAACTTTCTGTCTGTCACTTATGCAGAAACACAATTGTACATTAGTAATTTAGAGTCAAATTGTATGATAAATACAGATGTTTTTCAAAGACTCATTTAGAGGCCAGCTGCATTACTTCTTCCCCATTCAGGGAAGAATGGCTGTTGACTCAGCGCATGAATGCAAGAAATGACATGATTATCATCAAATGAAGGAGAAAAAAAGTATCTGACACTCAATAGATTTCAAAAAAGGTGTGACATCGCCATGGCGATTATGTCTTAGATACAGGCCTCTCATGGCAACTATGCTCTGCTGATATTGATCACGACTGAGGGAATTCCAGCAAGGTTCTGCCAGATAATCACAGAAAGGTAGCATGGAACCCAATTGTAAAAAGGTTAGGTTGCCATGGTAATTGTCTTGTTTGCATGCACTCCACCTATACCCATACAAGGCAATCATGATAGTCTGCAAGGCAGGAATCAAGCAAATGTGTACATCCAACCTGCTCTGAAGGGTTTGCACCATACATAAATAATTAAAGAGTGCTGCACGCCTTGAGATGCCTGCAGAAAAACAGGGGGAAAACAAAGCAACTGGAAAAAATTCCTCTGCAGTATTACATAACGCTACTCTATAGGTTACCACAGAGGGAAACTTCTTTCCTGCCTACTACTGACCCTTTCAGCGAGTGGCACACTTTGGATTCAGGATACGAGAACAGTCATGGCAATCATACCATGACAGTAGCCTAAGATTCTAGACTGTATTCAGTGTTTGTGACAGATGACTTAGAATGGAGGCTTAACTGGGACAAAGTCAATACGTCTAACAACGAAGCTCGAAGCACAAGGCAGAGCTTTCCAATTGGTTCATGACAGCCTCTCACACTGCGTCAAATAGACCTCATAACTGCCATTTTTTAAGAGCGTTGTGTATGCACTGAAACGCGTGAAACAATCTTGCAGGTCCTTCACTACAGGATTCCAACGAGGTATTTGCAAATGAATCGTCTCGGGAGGTGGAGTGTTGCAAAAAACCTTCAAGGACTCATGGAGGTCCTTGACACCCAGTTTGGAAACTCTCACTGCAGTTTGCTGGGTGACTCAGGAGAAAGTCTGACAGGCGATTTACCGACAGTCACGAGCCGCTAAACAGCCACCAATATAACACGGCGGGGGCGAATAGGTGACGCGCGGCTGGACGTCCACGTTACCGGGAAGTCCACACCACACGTAACCTCGCCGAGAAGGAACAACAGAAAATCCTGTGGCTGCGCTAAAACAGTCGGAAAGACCCCGCAGTGAGCGGAAAACGCTACTGTCCGTAAACCACCGCGGCACACAGCCCAGCTTGCTTCCTCTCCGCGCTACACACACGAAAGCAGCTTTCAATGACAGGACAGGAAAACCTACCTCTGGAAGATATTCCACAGGAAGCCCTGGTCTGGGGGGGCGCTGATATGCGGGGGGGCTCTGTACGGACTGTGATACGCCATTTTAAAGGGACTAGTAATTCGAAATAGTGCAAAAAGGTGCCGCTGACTGCTGTCTTCCTGCCCGAGTTTCTGCCCTCAGCTTGCTCAATCAGGCTCCGCCGCCCCGGCGCGTCCTCGCGCGCAGGGGCGTGGTCCACATTCAGCCCCTCCCATAGGGGGGATGGCGTCACACTCTCCTCTCAGTAAAAATAGAAACGCCAGTGTTTGGGCTAATTATATTAGACGGGGGGGGGGGGACTCTGAATTGCTGGATTTAATACCTTGTTAGGAGCGATTAAATGTTAATACTCATTCATGTAATGCTAATATTTCAACCCATCCTCGTCAAATGTGTTTTTCATCCTCTTGTTCGAACTGAATCAAAGTACGCTGTGCATAGGTTTTGGTGAGACTCCTTGTTGTGACCACAGGGCATGAGCCTGAGAATACAAACTGTAGAATTTATTGGTGTGTTTGCATCTTCAAGCTCCATTAATATTACTTGAAAGTCATCGTAAATATTCACTGTAACTAAACACAAGGGATTTTGGATTTGCAACGAAAGTTTCAAACAGAACCTGTAACATGGAGGAAATTAGATAAAGGCTAAAATGCTTAAAAACTGAATGGGATAGATTTAATGAACCTTGAAATATCAACGGTAAAAATATAACAATCAATGCACAAGAGGAATATAGACATCCAACAAATCAGAATTTGAGGTGAGTGGGTGTCGGTTTAAAGATACAAATATTTTTGGCTACCAAAATGTCTGTTCCTTTGTAAGTAACCACAGGAAAAATGGATAGGTCTGGTCATTTCAGCTCCTGTGTAGTGCCAACTGGCAAAGCAGTGGTTTTTATAAGACAAACACGGAAAGCTCTGGCACCTGACTATATCAAGAGGAAATGGTAGAAAATCGTCTCATACCGTTTCATGATTTCCACATAACTAAAGTTACAATTGAACTGTCAAGACTCGGGAAAGGACAAATCCCTAGTGTGTTGTTTTTTTACTCTCCTATTTCTAAACAAGAGCAAGACGTGGTCCTACATGTGTCCATTTATTTTACAGATATTTCTATTGTTTTATCCACGCCATATGTCTTTGTTTTGACTAGGGCAGTTATTGAATGAATGAATACTTTTGTTGATCGCCAAAGGGAAATTCATGTTGTTTTTTTTGTTGTTGTTTTTTTTATGCATTTTCCTAATGTTCTGAATGGATCAAGGTGTAACTTGGGCAGTCCCCAGAAGAAGGCAATGCTGTAAGGTTCATTACTTTAGGCTTCCCTTCAAACTTTCCGCATAATGCCTATTTCAAGAGTCTGCTAGCACAATTTTTGCTCCCACTTTATACTTTGTCATTTGTCAGGGAGGGGAGTATTTCAAGAACTTGGGGTCAACAGTCCAGAGCAACGGAGTGTGTGGAAAAGAGGTAAAGAAATGGGTACAAGGAGGTTGGAATGGGTGGAGAAAAGTTTCAGGAGTACTGTGCGATAGAAGAATATCAGCCAGAATGAAAGGAAAGGTGTTCAAGATAGTAGTGAGACCAGCGATGCTGTATGGTTTGGAGACAGTGGCATTGAAGAAAAGACAGGAAGCAGAGCTGGAGGTAACAGAGATGAAGATGTTGAGGTTCTCTTTGGGAGTGACGAGGTTCGATAGGATCAAGAGCGAGTCCATTAGAGGGACAGCACATGTTAGATGTTTTGGAGAGACTTGAGCAAGACAAAAGAGAAGATTTATGGACATCCTGAGGAAGAATATGAAGTTAGTTGGTGTTAGAGAGGAGGATACAGAGAATAGGATTAGATGGAGAAGGTTGATTTGCTGTGGCAACCCATGAAGAAAAAAGCCTAAAGGAAAAGAAGAAGACAGTCAGCGTAAACAATTTACAGCAAATTGTTAGAAAGTCAACAGGCTGCTGCCTGGAAGCAAGATGGTAAAAAAAGTTGACTAATAAGATGAGTAAAAGATTCCTTTAGTAAAAGTACAGTTTACAGTTTTCAAAATGTATCATTAAAACAGTTATCATATAAAGCAAAACATGACATTAAAAACATCACACAAATAACAATAAACCTACCTCAGAATAATTCAATTGCAGTCCAAAAAGTATTTCTTGAAGCATTATGGATTACAATATTCTTACCATGTCTGATTGACATTGACATTGAGAAACTGTGTGCGAGTGATTTTGATGCCTCTGGTGGCTACCAGCCTGAACAACAAACAAATAAAAGCGCATAAAATGTCAAAAGGCTGTTCATGGCCATTTTCTTATAGCTACAGTCATGTTAGCTAGAGCTAACAAGCAAGATCAAAAGTTCATAGTAGCACATAAACTAACCAAATGACGGAAAAACACCCCGATTGGCGGCGGAGGACATTTGGGTAGTAAAACATGTTCAACGTTGACAAGTGAAATACACACGATCAGTTTATTGATCATATTGGTCAAGAAAACCTGAACTATTTTTGTGGATTAAATCACGACGGTCAAATCAGGGTGCAAGAGTGAGTTGTGATGCGTTGATGAAGCACAAGAAACTGTAGGCAAAAAGAGGACGCTGAACTTTAAGTTACATGAAGTGGTTATTTCTGTAAATGTCAAATTTTTGCGAAATCCCTAATGACCTGAGAGGCATTGTTTGTTAATGAAAAGCCCATGAGTTGAGACTTTAGACTTTAGATTACCAGGTTGCCTTTTACAAAATGAGAGTTCTTGAAACACTGCATCAACCTACTCTGTTCTGAACATCTCTTCCATGACACACTTTCAACCCTACACAGTGACGCATTCAGTAATTTTGTCTTTTCACATTAAAAACACTGTTATGAAAAGGAGACTGTATTTTTTTTATTATTAATTATCTATTATTATATTGTGCACCAAATTGTTGCATTTCTCCTTCTCCTTTTGTTTTTGTTTCCTACACCATTGAGCAGCCTTCCAATTTTGTTGCTTTTCTAAAAATAAGATAATACTTTATTGATCCCCATAGGGAAATACAATAAAAATAACGGCTACTCTAATCTATGCTCTTCTATTCTCTTACCGGTAGATCTAATCTAATGAGGTTACAGGTGATGAATGGATGAACAGAAAATTTACATGTTAAAATCAGAGGTTTCAACAGAGTTGGACAAAGTTGAAAAAAAAGAAATAGTTCAAATGTGAAAAAAAAATTTGGATGACTGTTTTTATGATATTTCCACAGGAAGATGTAAGAATAATTCAACACAGGTTTTATTCATCTGTACTCAGACCTGTAGTGAAGGACCTGATTTACACTCAATGGGATTCAGCAGACTGGGATTTAACGGGGTTCCTGTGGGTTGCAGGATGAGTTCATTTGGTAGTGAGAAGGACTTGTGAGACCTTGACAGTATGGAACAAGCTTCAGTACACCCCTTCGTGGAATGCAGGCAGTATGAGGAAGGGATGCAAAAACGGTGCAGTGTGAAGACAAAATCACAGAGGCTGGGAGCTGCAGTACACAGCCTGTTGAACCCACTGAGAAACAGCAGAGATTGTGAGGGCAGCCTGTGAATACATCAAATCCATCACATTACACTTATTTTACATCCCAAGGAAGTGCAGTGTAAACCTTACATGTAGATGGCAGCAACGTGGGGCAAGCAGTTAACCCTGCCAGGGCCGCAGACAAAGAAGATCACCATTGCCACTCTCAATTCTCCTGTCAGCAGTAAATTATCATCATTAGCAGCAGAAAACAGCAAGAATGCGACACGTTTATCTTCAACCAAACCAGTAGTATTATGTCAAGAAGCATGCGGTGCATTTAAGTGCTCGTAAGCACATCCTTCAAGAGTATAAATCCAAGCGGTGCCTGTTTATGTGGATCCATGTTCATCACTTTCATGCAGATATCTATTTGTACGGATGACATCTGCATTGGCTCAGAAAAGTGATAGCAAGTTAAAAACTGGCAGAAATTGTAGGGGTCAGAATCCAGTGATGGCACACACACACACACACACAATTTGATCTTTCCAAGTTCGTTGATGCTCTATCATTACATGTACCGACTGAGTTATAAGTGATTATATATTTAACTGATAGTATTTTTTAAGATTAAATTCTCAATCCTTGTCTCCCCCTTTTCAAAGGTGGGTGCATAGCCAACTCAAGCTTGGGCTATGACTCTGAAATAGGATTATTTCATCAGCATTTCTATCAAGATACGACACACATATACAAATGAATACCTGTGGTTGCATTTTGGTGTGCGTTTGAGAGAGAGGATACCAACTGTCTTTGGTAAGAGAGGGATGTCACAAATACAAGCGTATGACAAGGTGTAAAGTCTTCTTTTTTTTTTCTTATCCTCTCAGGGGTCGCCACAGCGAATCAACCTCCTCCATCTAATCCTATTCTCTGTATCCTCCTCTCTCACACCAACTAACTTCATATCCTGTCTCACTACGTCCATAAATCTTCTCTTTGGTCTTGCTCAAGACCTCCTGTCTGGCAGCTCCAATTCCAGCATTTTTCCACCAATATATTCACTACCCCTTCTCTGTATATGACCGAACCATCTCAGTCTGGCTTCTCTGACTGTCTCTCCAAAACATCTAACATATGCTGTCCCTCTAATGGACTCACTCTTGATCCTATCCATCCTCGTCACTCCCAAAGAGAACCTCAACATCTTCATCTCTGTTACCTCCAGCTCTGCTTCCTGTCTTTTCTTCAATGCCACTGTCTCCACACCATACAGCATCGCTGGTCTCACTACTATCTTGAACACCTTTCCTTTCATTCTGGCTGATATTCTTCTATCGCACAGTACTCCTGAAACTTTTCTCCACCCATTCCAACCTCCTTGTACTTGAAATCGTCCACCTTCTTTATCTCCATCCCCTGTAGCCTCACTGTTGAGGACG
>CAAKHD010013823.1:2500-16405 GCA_901007705.1 Fistularia tabacaria | reverse complement strand
GGGAAGACGGCGCTGGGGCGAAAAAATTTTTTTAGGGCTTAAAAAAAAAGGACCCCCCCCCCCCCTCACACCCGGAAAAAAGAGGCACAAACGTAGCGGACGGCCCTGGCGGTGGTGCTGGTGGGAGGGCATTCCGTGAAGAGGTACAACATTTTTAAAAACAACATAAAACAACGCTTGATGAATGGTTGTCTCTAAAAAACGTGTGAATGAGCGTAAATACTTGTATGTCTCTATATGAAATATGCACCAGAGTGAATAGTTGTAATAACAGTCACATAATTCTATATGTGAGAATGAATGATTGCATGTCTGCACAATATATGAGAGTGAATGGCTGTCTGTATGACGTGAATGAGGGGACGGTTGTTCTTGACCTCGTTGGAGGTACTGAGTTTCATATGCGCATTCACCGAAGCCTTTTTAATAGGAAAAATAAAATGTGATTTTTTTTTTTTCCCAAATTCAAAAGATAGGTATATACAGTGGGCTCCAAAAATGTAGATTTTTCATTAATGAGTTAAATTTTTTTAATTTTCTTTAAAAAGGAACTGAATAATAAACAAATATATATAGCTACTGAAAAAAGAATTGCATTCTTTTTGTCAGGTCTAAAGCACCTCAGACATCATTGCATACCTGCACAGAGAGAAGACAAGGGACAACAGTACTCTTTTACTTGCAAGGAGAATGGAAGGAGACGTGCCCAGTGACACTCTCCCACCGCTCTGGCGCACATCTCTCCGTACCTTTCTTTTATTTCCTTTTTTCCTTAGGGTGGTCCCCAGTTACAGGGTGTTTTGCAGCTCTAAGGGGTGGGGGATTTTACAACAACAACGTTTTGAGATTTATAACACTATAACGAGACAGCGTTGTGCCACCATGGTTATCTCCAGGTAGCGCCTGACTCCATCCTCCCTCCAGCTGCCAGTGCGCGGCGCCTTGTGTTTGTTGTCTGTCTGGCTGGCCTCCAGCTTTTCTCACTCTTCTGATAATGATGTTCGGTCTTGGTGCTGTACATCCCCTTTCTTCTAAAGTAAACCTCCATCCATCAACCATTGTATGCAGCGTAGGTAAATAAGAGCAGGAATATTATGAGACAACTGCCTGCTTTTTAATACTCCAGGTAAAAAGACAGAACTTACAAAGAGTGAGGAGTAACATCGTGATAACATAATCATATATTTTTCCAACACTTTTAACCCATAAAATATTTGTAGTTTACTTTTTCATGCGCTATTCAGAGATAAATAAACTTTTTTTGTTCAATTCTTATGGTATTTGGGTTACAAAATGCAGATTTATTAATAAAACCCGAAATTATGTGAAATTACTATCTGTCTTTCAATTATTGTTACGTACGTTGCCTTTATGAGACTGCATGGTTGTGTATTTCTTCAAGACATCTATGAGAAGAAATAGTTGCTTGTCTCTATAGGATGCCTACATGAGAGAGTAAATGGTTGTATATTTCTATGTGACGTCTGAGAGCAAATACAGTCGCACCTTAAGATACCAATCACTTTAGATACAAATTTTTTGAGATACCAAGCACGATTTGAGGAAATTTTATCCATGAAATACGAAAAAAATGACATGATACGAATACGAGGGTGAGAAAACAAAATAATTGGAATTTGGCGCATTACGCGCAAAGCCTGTTCCTACAACTCCTATACGCTTCGAGCCACAGTGAGGAAAATGAATCAAAAAAAGAAAAAACGAGTGAAGAAAAATAAAATTCGAAAGTAAAATTTAAATTCATTAAGTGAAGTTCGTTTGAATGTAATAATCATTACTTTATTATAATGTTAAGTTAAATTTAATTTCATAATTATCAAAAGTTTCTTGTAATATTTAATTAATTATACTGTTAATAATCATCATAGGTATATTATGATGTGAGGTTAATTTTCATTTGATAATCATAAGTCTATTGTAATGTATTTGATAATCATCATAAGTTTATTGTACTGTTAAATTGATAGTAATTATAGGTCTTTGTCTCAGCCTCGTAACCACTGCAGTGGTCTGTGTTTGAGTAAAGGATTCATATGACAGCACTTTAAGTTTACAATAACCAGGTCTTTTCTTTTTGATGTCCCTTACATTATTAATATCCTTCTTTTTCAGGGATTTTAGATATTAATATCCTTATTTTGTGAGTTTTGGGAGGGCGGGGTTGGAATGAATTAATTTTTTTTCTGTTATTTTAAATGGAAATGGGAAATTCATTTAAGATTAAAAAACATAATAAAAAAATCAACATACGAACCCACTTCTGGAAGGAATTATATTTGTATCTTAAGGGACCACTGTAGTTATATCTTTCTATGACATCTATATGAGACGGTGAGTGATTGTAAGTCTATACATTACCTATAAGTGCAAGTGAATGGCTGTCTCAATATGAATGAGACAGAACCAGGTATATCTCCATGTAAAGGGAATGAGAGTGAATGGTTGTATGTTGCCATATGGCTTGTTAAGGATAGAGTGGGGAAAGGCACTTGATATGAGTGATATTTATATCTTATTTTCTGATTGTCTTTTTTTTAAAAAGGTTGAATTAAAGTGCTTCGTTGCTGGATAAACATACCAATTAAAAACCGTCAGGACAAGGGGAAGGGCTCGGCCCGGCGCGGGATTCACCGAGTCACGCGAGATTCACGGAGCACATGGTGTCGTAGAACCCGTCCACCAGCTCTTCGCCCACGCTGCACAGGTGCAGGGTGTTCACCGGGAGCCGCCCGAAGTTCGGGCCCCACGCCGGCTTCAGTTCCCACGGCTTATCAAAGATGCGCTCCGCCTCGCGGCCCTTTACCTTTGCCAGCGTGAGGTGGTAGCGTGGGTTGTATGAATGCTTGTGGAGCCAGCCCTCGGCCCTAAAGGCCTCCTGCAGGCCGCTGTTGAGCTGCTGCAGCTGCAGCTGGGGCTGCGGGCTAAGGTACAGCACCTTGCCGCCGAAGGTTTTCAGCTTAACAGGGAAGGTCACCGCCACGGGCGGGTTGTGGTTCCAGCGGGCGAACCGGCGGAGGACCTCAGCGGCCGCCGCCACCTCGGTGGGGCCCGGCAGATTGAGGAGGCAGAGCGTGACATGGAGAGTGGACGGCAGTTGCCAGTGTGGGGCGGAGGAGGGGAGGAGAGCGGTGATGTCCTCCCGGAGCTGCTGGAAAGCTCTGAGGACGGCAGGGGTGTTGGCCCGGAATGTGATGAAGTGCGTGGGGCGTTTCCCATGCCACCCGTCGCCCCGCGCCTCCTCGGCCTGCTGCGGAGGCGGCGAGGGTTCCCGGCTGAGGCGCAGCGCCGCCATGCCGCCCTGAGAAACAAATAAAAAAGCATGAGGCGGGGCGGAGGGTGCGGGGGGGCGGTGGCGTCGTCCGGCACCTGCGCTCACCGAGATGCTCTCGCTGTCTCCCGGGCTTTGCGCTGCGGCGGCGTCCGGCACCTCCTCCTCCCGCGAACTGGTCTCGGCCCCAACTGGGTCGGTCCAGGCCTGCGGACTGGGATCACGGCAAACATGTGAAACGCTCTGAGCCGCCATTTCCTCCTCCTCCTCCTTCACCGAATGACCTTTAGCCCTTGGCTCTCGCAACAGTAATGTGGGTCAGGTGTGTGTGTTTGCATATGTGACATATGTCCCATTTCCCATTCGAAAGGGGGATATCACATTATATCATGACCCCCAGCGCCCGCTCTCGGTTAAAGAAAGGATCCAGACCTGTCAGCGGAGCGCATTCCCTGTGGGTTCCCGTCTGGTCGAGGAGCTTCTCGCCCGTCTGCATCCCTCGGCCGCTGCTCTTCTCCCTTGGCGCCCTCGCCCCCGACGCATTCCTGTTCGACTTCTTGGTGGGCAAAACCAAGTTTCATTGGTCTGGAGAACATTCTCCCCCCTCCGGCTCGGGCGACAGCAAGCGCTCACCAGCTGCTTCCTCCTCCCCGCCAAAGGGGGGCGCCAGAGATTGCCCGGTGGACCCAAACACCCTATCCGTCCTGCTGCTGCGGTCCCAGACACGGCGTCCGCGGTAGGTGAAGTACTGGATCCGGTGCCGGGGCAAGGCCAGCTCGGCAACGTAGTCGCACTCGCTCGGGTCCAGGTCCCAGTTGAAGTCGCAGAAGGGGCGCTCCAGGACACCGAGGAAGCGGTCCACGTACCCGACCACGAAGCCGCCGGCGTCCGCCAACCCGTCCCACTGGATCCGTGAGATGACATCGTCCGCCGTTCGCATGCGAGGCTTCTTGTTTGCATCTGCGTGCGTGAGGAACGAGATGTACAAATGCACGGAAAGACTCGAGCATGGCAACGGGAGGGAACTTGTCATGTGTGGACTGACCTGGTTCCTCATCGTCTTTTGGCTTCACGGCTTTGCTCCTGTGTCCCTTCTTGGTCTTCTTCTTGCGCTTGTTGCCCTCAACCTCCTTATTGTCCTGGTCCAAAGAAGTCGCCTCTGGGCGGTCCGCTGACGGGCTGCTGGGGAGAAAGAAATGAAAGCAGCGACAATCGGCCGAAAATAGAAAGTTAGTTTGGAAAATTGGGCAAATAATTCATCCGTCGTAGGGGAAGCTGGAGCCTATCCCTGCTATCATCGGGCAAGAGGCGGGGTACACGCCCTGGACTGATTGCCAGTCAATAACAAGGCCAAATATACAGACAAGCAACCATTCACTCACTGATTCGGGGCAATTTCTCCCAATTAACCTGCTGCGGGCAGAAATTGGAATACCCAAACTCCAAATAGAAGAGTGCCCTTGTTGGAATCGAACCAGGACCCTTCCGTTGTGAAGCCAAAACACTAACCACTTCTTTGGTTGTTAATATTATATAATGAAAACAAAATTAATTAAAGGGCAAAAATGATAAATGATACGTGTGTGTGGAATGTATGGTGACTTATGTGCATATGCATATGTGTTTGCACTGTCATATGTGTGTATTTATACATTTATATTGTAAATCAAAACTGTCATTTACATAGGACATTGTCTGCATTCAGAAATATTTTTTTTGCATTTTAGGGACATTTTCACTTTCGCAGTTTATATTATTAATGTGAACAAAATTAACAAAAAAGGTCCCACAGTCCAAAAACATGCAGGAGGTTCACTGGAGACCCTACATTGCCCAGACGTGTGAACAAGTGAATGGTTGTATGCCTGTTGACGGCAGGGGTAAACTCCAGCCAACCTGACTGACTGATAAGCAGAATGGATAATGAATGAAAAATAAAGAAAAAGAAAAATCTCCTTGACATAGCTTCCCTTTTATGACCAGATCTTCAAGCTCATTTTATTTCCCCTTCAGGCAAAAGCTCGGACCCAGAACAAATCAGTGCCTCGGTCTGTGATATAAATATTTATCTGAGTGTGACACGTTCCTCTCCGACGCAGAATCCGATGATCGATTGCGAATTAAAAAAATGTAAAAAATAAAATGAAATCCAGAGCCGCTAATGTGATTCTGAATGGCACATTCTATTTTTGTTTCGTTTGTTTCTTTCTTTCTGTTTCTGACCTGTGAGAAAAACGACACCTGTCGCCAAAATGACACTTGCCCATCTGGAAAAAGGAACACACGGCACCCTCGCCAGGCCTCCGTGTCTCTGAGGACGACAAGAGCAAGTCAGGCAGAGGGTGAAATATGTTGGGAAATAACAACCGACCCACTTTTAAAGTCAGAGCTGATGGAGCAGGGGTCAGAGGTCATTAAGATATCAATACCACTATAACTTCTCGGTTCCTTTGGTAAGCACACCACCGGGTGGCAGTGATGGGAAGCATTGGGGTGTTTGTGTGTGTGTCTGTGAGTGTGTGTATGTGTGTGTGTGTGTCGAGGGGGGGCATTCGCATGAAATGAGTCCATCCGAAAAACATGACGACATTGCCAACGCGTAAGCTGCCAGGATTGAAGGGATCCGCCGTGAGGTCTCCTCGGGGTTCGGCTCACAGCCGAGTAGACTCTGACTTTCGGGAAACGGACTTTGGATTCCAAACATTTCAGGAGTCACGAGTCATGCAGATTTCTCCAGAATCCTGACCCGACGAGGTAACCACACCCCGGGGCTACAACGAAATCATCGGGAAAAATGTCTTTTGCTTCTTCTTCTTCTTCTTGTGGGGTTCGAAGGCGCCAGACAACACGACCAGGTGATTATTTCACACCAGAGACGAACGTTTTGATACACAAACTGAACCAGGGTGCATCTGGATCTGGTCAGATCCGATGGCAAAACAGAGCATTGGAAAAAAAAAAATGATATTAAGGGGTGTTTGGGATCAAGTGAGCCAGCAGTGAAGTGCAGATGCTTCCATTTCGCCAAAATAATTTGACAGGCAAAATACGGATTACACACACGAAATGCGACTTCACTGGTGTGTAAAATCATATGGATCATGTTCATATATTCCCCTTGTTTAGATTTTTCCATTTTTGGTGTCCCCTTTGTCCCAAATTGCAGATTTCCCCTTTGTGTGGCTAATGTGGGGTTATCTAATCTTAAAAATGAGCAGGTTGAGGATTGGGCAAAGTAATCTCGGTGGAACACTGGAAAACAAGGCAGGGCTTTGTGATCCTTGTCCCGATGAGGAAAAAAATAGTGTTCTAACGCCAAGGGCAATGCACAAGGATGCAGGAAAGGTGGAAGAAATACATATAAAGAAATCGAGGGGCGACATCAGGGGTGTAAATAGCACCGTCTTGCCATTTTTATATGAATTATTTGGACAAAGAAATGAAAGTCACCATAAAGTGATTCACCTGCCTTACCTATCATCGGCCAGTTTCATACCCACCCACAAACATCCAAATTCAATGTGAATTTGACAAAGTGATCAGAGAAAATGAACATATAGGCAGGTGGATGCTGGAGAGTGACTATATTGGTAGAGGGATGCTGGAATTGGAGGTCTCGAGGAAGACCAAAGAGAAGATTTATGGACGTAGTGAGAGAGGATGTGCAGTTAGTTGATGTGAAAGAGGAGGATACAGAGAATAGGGTTAGATGGAGGTTGATTCGCTGTGGCGACACCTGAAGGGAAAAGCCGAAAGGAAAACAGGAAGATCACAGAAAATAAACGCAATAATAATAAATCACCATTTTATTACGTGCCATAGTGTACAGATAGATAGATGAAGAGATACACATAAATGTTCAGGGCTGACTATCAGGCATTAGCTGTTAGCAAGAAACGGTAAAACGGACTTTTAAAACCTTTACCCGTTCTGTCTTCAGTTGTCACCGTAAGCCCACCGCGGTTCCGGTCCCCCGGTGAGGCTGGGGACACCTCAGGGGCCTCCGAAGCCATGGCCTTTTTACACTTTTAAGAGAAAATAATAACAACGTATTGACGGTTGAAACCGCGAAACGTGTTGGCACAAACCGAGCAGATGTAACGGAGCTGGAGGAGGAGGAGGAAGCTCGGAATTGAGCGGCAAAGCCGGAAGTTAGTTTTTGGTTAACCTTTTAAAAATATATATTAAAGAATTAAAACATCATTGTAAAATGCCTGTTAATGATGAAAATGTCACCATACACTTCATACTAAGAGAAGGAGCGCACTTTTTTTTTTAACTTTATTACCTTCGACCCCAAGGCGGTAACGTCAATGGGGATTGTGGGTAATATAGTTCTGATGCGTCTTTCGTCCAAAAAGACCGATTGGATACTCGAAAAGCAAAGTTCGGTGGAAAGGCTGACTCCATTGTCGGTATATTCGGCTTTTCAGTCGTAGAAATACTGAAAAACAGATGTTTTACGGTAAATATCAAAGATTGTGGCAGAATGGTTGACCGGCTATGCGTCATCCGGACTCGAGCGCGTGACCCTACGTCACATGTAAGCCTTCTTGTTGTTGTTAGTTAGCTAGCTAGCAATGGTAGCAGCTCAGCAGCAAGAAACTAACTTTGACAGGTCGGGTCGTGAGTTCATTTCAGTTTCCCCCCGCAAAAGTGACTTGCCATGCCGCGTTTGATACTTAATTCTCCGGACACGGCGAGAAACGACCGTTTCTGTCGGTAGTGGCTCCGGGCGCCGGCCACTCGGTTGAACTGAAGGTAAAACTATCTGTCATTAGCTTCGTTTGCTAACCTGTTGGCTTCACTGAAGAAGCTAAAAAACCGCCTCCCGTTTTCTGAACTGTTTATTTTCCGTATTAGATGAACGCTCTGGTGGCTCTCTGCCATTTCTGCGAACTCCACGGTCCCCGGACCTTGTTTTGCACCGAGGCGCTGCACCCTCCATCGCCCGCCCCTTCCTCCCAGGCCGGGGCATCGGTCCCCGGGGACAGGGACAGGGATGGGGACCGGGAAGGGGAAGGGCTGACCATGAGGGCCAACAGCTCAGCAACGCAAAGGGGAGAAATGTGTGAGGTAAGTGAGGACTGGGGGAGGACGTCAACATGTCAACTTCCTCTACATTCACCCCCCTTCTCCCTGGTTGCAATGCAAATGAGCCCCATCCCTGTCTTGTGTCCCTGTCTGGCAGGGATGCAGGTCCTTACCCGCCTCTCACCCAGGCTTTGTAAGCATCGACGACGAGACGGGCATCCGGTTCCTCAGCCACCAGCATCCCAGACAGTCGCAGCTTTTCAGCGTCGTCCGGCAGGCCTGCGTCCGCAGCCTCAGCTGCGAGGTGTACACCGAATCACTGTTGAAAAATACTAAATCTATTGGCTTCCAGAGTTACGTTACTGGTCTGCGAGCCGATCAGAACGCTCAGGTAGACTGGGATCTTTCGCATCTGTACGCTTTTAAAACGCCTGCTTCTATTCCCGGTCAGGTGTGTCCGGGACGCGAAGGTCCCATCTTCTTTGGCGACGAGCAGCACGGCTTCGTGTTCTCCCACACCTTCTTCATCAAGGACAGCCTGGCCAGGGGCTTCCAGCGCTGGTACAGTATCGTCATGGTCGCCATGGACAGGATCTACCTCATCAACTCCTGGCCTTTTCTCCTGCGCCACCTCCGACTCACCATTCAAAGTTTACAAAGCACAGCCCTGAAGGTGTGGGTTTCTTTACAATATTCCCCCCGGATGTCCCCCGAGTTTGTGTAACGGGCTGAATCCCGGCGTCACTCTCTCTCCGCTAGGTGTTCGACGGCGAGCAAGGGGTCTGCCCGCAGCGGGCGGTGAGGATGAACAGCGTGTTCTCGCCCGCAGTGTTCCCGCACCAGAGGAGTGGCAACGCGGCCCGCTCTCTGACCTCTCTGACGCAGCACCCCAGCCTCTGGGCCAGCCTGCATTCCTCCTTCAGCTGGTGAGTCCGGTCGTCCTAAAATCCGGTTTGGAGGTCTCTGCTTTTCCCCCGTGTGACTTCCTGTATTTCTCAAAACACAAAAAATACAGCCGAACCTTGACTTAGGAGTTCAGTTGGTTCCCTGACAGAGCTCGTCACACAATTTGGTCATATATCAAATTAAATTTCCCCATTAAAATGAATGGAAACGCTTTTGATCTGTCCCAGCCCCCCGGCTCCGTTACCTGTTTTTACATAAGAAAAATGTGCTTTATTGTACTGTATTTACCTTGAGGATTGGTGGTGGTTGGAGGAGTTTTCTAATTTTGGGCTTAGCTTACTGGCTACACACTTAATGCTACAATGTGTTGCTAAATGTGACTTGCTACACTTTATGGCTAAACATTTAGCAATGGAGTGAATTCGGGTTCTCTTTTTAAAACGATCAAGCAGTCCGGCTTTGACTGACCGTTCCGGCGTTACCACAGTCTGCTGTACCAAAAATGCCTCCCGCCTCCTTGCTGACGATGCTCTCGCTCACGGTATCTACCGTCGCCAACACGCACACCTCGCACACCTCGCACACCTCGCACACCTCGCACACCTCGCACATGCTTTTCCATGATTTTCACCGGGCTACCTAGCAGCGGGTGGCGCAGCCCAATGTCTTTGCACGCCACTTCATGGACAGCGGCAGCCACGTCGGTGTCAAACGCTCATCCTGCTAACTCAGATCTCGCCTTGTATCACAACGCTGAGTTACGGTCAGATCGCAATATCGGCACACGTAAGTTAAGTTTCCACTGTACATATTTCAGAAAAAAATAACTTTGTCGGTTAAACAGTGCCCTTGTAAGTAACATTTTCCAGGACTATAATCTGCATATGAAGTCCAACCACGGTCGGGGAGAGGGTTTGGCCCCTCGTCCGCTCACGGCCCGAGCAGCTGCCTTTGTCGTCACGGCAACCTGGAAACGAGCTGCCTTGTTTTGGCTGTTTGCTAAGAGACGCAAAGCCGTAACAGGGGTCACTTAGTGGAGACGGGACCCGAATAAGTAACGACCGTCTGTGCGACCCCGTAAACAACACGTATTAGCAGGAACTGCCCCGCGTTTTGTTTTACATCCCGAAATGTACATAAATCAGAAAAGCAAGATATTGCAGTGGGTCAGTGTCGTCACATCATATCAGTTTGCACTAAACTGTGCACCAAAACAAACACTGCTGCTACTCTCTCATGCCGTCAAATATCAGTCTGTATCTGTGTCCACTTTATACTCCATATCTCATAGTTTAATATTTACGGTTTAATGTAGCAGTGCACTTTGCTGCTTATGTGCATTCTATTTTTATTTTGTTCATTTCATGTCACCATGGGATTGTGAGAAACGTCTTCTCGATTCCTCGGTTTGTCCTGTACATGGGAAGAAAATGACAATAAAGCCGACTTTAACTTGAAGACGATTCCTAGTGGGTCCACTGACTAAATTGTCCGTGTTTGACCGATGACAGGCCGGGATTGGCTGCAGGAGCAGGATGAACAGCATGAATGCATGATTTTCTGCTTGTTTTTTGTTTGTTTGTTTGTTTGTTTGTTTGTTTTTTTAATGTCCCCATGAGCCACCTGTGTGTGTCCCTTTGTCCCCAGGCTGCTGAAGGCCTGCGGGAGTCGGCTGACGGAGAAGCTGCTGGAAGGAGCGCCGACCGAAGACACCCTTGTGCTCATTGAGCGGCAGACAGGTACCTGTTTTATTCAGCAGCCGACAGTTAAATGAGCGGGAAACCCTATGGCGCCAAAGAGCCTGCTGAGAGATCGTGTTTCAACACGTCCCCGCTTCGGCCCCGTGTAGGATGATATCAGCCAGTCATGTGAAAATCCCACTCACCCGGTCAGACGGCGAGGGGAAAATTAGGGGTGACTCAGTTTGCCAGCTGTCCTTTTCACGAAGACAAGCCTCCACCAGCGTTGCTTCAAATTTAGAAAGAGATAAAAAATTACGTAAACATTTACAATCACTGGATTTTTAAGCGGTCCATTAACCTTGGTGAAGTCATCAACAAGTACTAGGGATACTTTGAGTGGGATGGGGGTGGGAGTGTAAGTGGGAGCGGGAGTGGGGTCACTGGCACCAGCGCTGGAATATAAGTATTTTTGGCCCTTGGATTGGCTGTCCAGACATCGAGTTAGATTCCGCACAATATCTTTCTTGTTAATAGAAAAGGGGGATGGGTGGGGGGGGGTGTCAGAGCTTTGGCCGCATCTGTTTCCTGTAAATATGACCGCAACCTCAGCTGCTAATTTTCCTGTGAGAACCTCCCATACATACACACACACACACACACACACACACACAAACACACACACACACACACACACACACCTGCTCGAGCTCTGTTGGCCGGCCACAGAGGGAAAGCCGGGTTGTGGTCCAAAGTTCAAAGGTGAAACAGGCAATGTGGTTTTATTTTTACCCAGGGCCCGACCGTACTTTTAATCCCTCTCACCCTGATAGGACGGCAGATCATCCGACCTTTTTCGTTTTTAATCCCACACTTTTAAGTAAGATAAAATCCACTCAATGCAGTTTCACCTTTAATTGACTTTTGATGACAAATGTAAAAAAAAAAAAAAACACATACATTTCAATGTATTTTCCTCATTTTTTCGCCACTGGATCTAAAGGCAGTACAGCTAATAAACATCGTATTATACGGTTGCACCAGGAGATATCCCAGGCCCGGTGGAAGATAATAAGTGGAATAGATGGTAGAATAAAAAAAATAGAGAAAAATAAAACAAAATGGGGTTCCATCTCGCAGTAAACCTTATCACCAGCTTCGTCAGACATGACTAATCTCAAGAATTGAATATAGCAAAGCTCATCCAATTCCCCCTGAACTCATCACGACACTTCACGAGAAAAACATCTCAGGGTAATTGGAACTATATTTCATTTTCTACTTTTTTTTAAAAAATTTTTTAACAATGTTCCTCTTTGGTCCCCCCCCCCCGAAAGAGCACGAAGAAGAGATGAGCTGCTGGGAGGGGGCCGAAGGAGGCGCTCCGAGGTCCCAGCGCCGCCGGTCGGAGGGCGAGCCGGCCCGCGACTTCCTGTGCGATGGCGCACTCTTGGACGAGCTGCCGGGTCCCAAGTTCCGGTCGCTGAGGCACCTGAGACAGGTTGAAAATAGTCCTGAGTTCTTTCCACGGCTGTGAAATATTCATTCATTCACTATCTACACCACTGATCCCGACCTCGGGGTCGAGTTGGGGGCGGAGCTCCTATCCCGGCCGTCATTGGGCGACAGGAGAGGTTCATCCCCGGAAATCCAACCGTTCATCCTCTCATTCGGATCATAAATTTAGCCCGATGCTAACTCAGGTTGCTGCGGCCCATTTTCAATGTGGTGTTTGTGGTTTCCATCCGCAGGTTCTCGGGCCCGCTGAGTTCCGGCTGCTGGCGTGGCACGTGCTCATGGGAAACCAGGTGATATGGCGTGGCGCGGATCCTGGGCTCATCCAGTCGGCCTTCGCCGTGCTCAAGGTGCTCCATGCTGCTAGCCGAACGTTAAACAAGCAAAAAATGCTGGAAAGGCCTCTGAAGGAATCTGAGATAGGGCTGTCAGTGGGTTTAGAAAAAGCCTGTCTGATAAGGAACTTGACTTATAGTGTTTGATCATGGGACAAAAGGTGATTTGAGACTGAGCTCACACACCCTAGTACTCCTGGCCTGGGCATGCCCCTCTGGTAGCTTCTTAAAAACAAGACGAGGCAGGATTTGAAGCTAGTGGTGCAGAAATTAGCGAGCTGATTTTTTTTCAATTTTCTTTTAACCTCAACTCAAAGCAGTTGCGCTTTGGATGAATTCTGTGCCTTTCGAATCGGCACATCTTAAACCACCTAGCAACACACCGCTAATGGTTCGGTGATTGACTTATTTATTTTCGAGTAAATAAAGAGAGAAGACACTCCCTTATGCATTTAAACTTCCTCCAGAATGGCTGATGGGGTTGTATCATAGTTTATTTATGAAAAAAACAATTTACTTTGGCTTCTATCAGGCAAGAAGCTAAAGTTAGCATGAGTGTGTGGTGTTTGCACACACTAACAGCTTGTCCCAAACAGGTCATCTCACACAGAAGTATTCGTTATCGCCACTCCTTGGGACATTACCGAAACGTATTTTCAGCGCAACTCGTCTGACGTGTTTTACATGGCACTGTGAAGTTGGTAAGCTGAGGCTAACCGGAACCGGCATTCCTCCAAAAATGCTTTGAAAAGTCGAACGAAAAGGCCGACTTAAAGTTCGTGTATGCTCACATTAAGGTACGGAAACGCATCCGTTTTGAAACGCTGCCGGCCCCACATACTTCCCATGTGTGCTTTATGGCGCTGTGGTTGTTAAGCACTAGAGGGCAGCACAGAGTTCAGAGTTCGGTTTGCGATCATGACAAAGGTGGCGGTGGCGGAGGAGCTGTTGATTCTGTACAAACTAAGAGGTGGAGAAAGATGGCAGCGAATGGAGAAATCTCCTCGGGCATACCAATGCCATGTTGTCTTCTTCTCTGTACCTTTCGCTGGTCACGCACAACATCGTCCCCTGTGGTTCTGCTCCGTGTGCTGTGTTTGGCTAGCTCAGCGAGAGCATACAGAGTACGTAGAGGACAGCCAGGAGG
>CAAKHD010013822.1:75638-104410 GCA_901007705.1 Fistularia tabacaria | reverse complement strand
CGCTTTGAGAATGCTAATAAAGAAGTACAGGGAAGGTCAGAGGGAGTTGCATTGCGCTTTTGTAGGCCTAGAAAAAGCATATAACAGGTTGCCGAGAGAAGAACTCTGGAATTGTATGAGGAAGTCTGGAGTAGTAGAGAAGTATGTTCAGGAAAATCTTGAGAGGTGGAGGTTTGCTCTGGAAAGGAGAGGAATGAAGGTTAGTCACAACAAGACAGGATATATGTGTGTGAATGAGAGGAACCCGGGTGGAACGGTGAGGCGACAGGGAGTGGAGATCAAGAAGTTGGAGGATTACTTTGAGTCAACAGTCCAGAGCAACAGAGAGTGTGGAAAAGAGGTAAAGAAACGGGTTCAAGCAGGTTGGAATGAGTGGAGAAAAGTTTCAGGAGTTCTTTGTGATAGAAGAACATCATCTAGAATGAAAGGAGAGGTTTACAAGACAGTGGTGAGACCAGCGATGCTGTATGGTTTGGAGAAAGTGACACTGAACAAAAGACAGGAGGCAGAGCTGGAGGTGGCAGAGATGAAGATGTTGAGGTTCTCTTTGGGAATGACCAGGATGGAGAGGATCAGGAATGAGTCCATCAGGGGGACGGCTCATGTTAGATGTTTTGGAGAGAAGGTCAGAGAAGCCAGACTGAGATGGTTGGGTCATGAACAGAAGAGGGATAGGGACTATATTGGTAGACGGATGCTGGAACTGGAGATGCCAGGCAGGAGGTCTAGAGGAAGACCGAAGAGAAGGTTTATGGACGTAGTGAGAGAAGATATGAAGGTAGTTGGTGTGAGAGAGGAGGATCCAGAGAATAGGGTTAGATGGAGGAGGTTGATTGGCTGTGGCGACCCCTGAAGGGAAAAGTTGAAAGTAAAAAAAGAAGAAGATAGGTAAATTAGAGCAAGAATGGGAGAAATTGTCACAAAAATCTCCCATTTACACCAAATGATTAACTATTATTAATTATTATTTTTAACTTATTCCATTTATTTGAAATAATTGTGGCTTTTACAAAGAAAAAATATACAATATTATAAATAAAATGATAAAGAATGTGTTGATCAGGTAAAGATGTCAACGCTAGTGCATGACAAGGGATGTTACGAGCTGTTGGGAAAAATTAATGTAAAAAGTAATCATGTGTTTAATCGGGGATGGGAGTTGACTAAACAATTAATCCACTGAATTAGTGGCTTTGCAATTAATTGATCTAAATTTGTTTCATTTTTTTTTCTGGATTGGTTTTGACATTGCCTTTCTGGGTGGCAGTTAGAGTCTCTCATTGGCAGAATCATTCTACCGTGCCTTTTGTAGCCCTAAATCTTCTACGGAGAAGACAGTGGTCCACAGCAATCCGATTTGGCAGTGATTGGTTAATTTATCTAACCTGATCCTGGACATTGACTGTCTGAATTTGAACCCTGACATCACATTTGAGCATTCGACAAGGAATTAGTTCAACCGGCAAAAGGTCATTAATATGACTGGGTTATGAAAGGAACATATTCGTGTGGCAGAACCTCTCAAGATGTGAAGAATGGAAGAAGTTCACCACATGTGACAAACTGCATCTCAAAATGGTAGAACAATTCCAGAAAAAAAATCCTCATTGCAAAATAGCGAGGACTTCAAGAATCTCACCATCCACAGTGTATGTCTGTGGAGGATCTCAGTCATCCAGGCCAGGTTGTCCAAATCTTCTGGTAAAATATATCAGTTTAAACATTGGATATGTTGCTTCTGTTCCATTGGGAGTAAAATGTGTTTGTGAGTTTTCCAAACGATTGCATTGTGCTTATATTTACATTTTAAACATCCTCCAAACTGTATTTTGGAATTGCTAATCCTGAGAATTAAGGGTTAAGTTCGTTTTCCCTTGAATATGAAATCTCTGACAACCATAAATTAACCATAAATAAGATGGAAGATATTCAATCCTGTACACCAATATCAGTTTTATTTATGTCTTATATGTATTTGAATTTTAATTCATTCATTCAGTATTTTGCACACAGGGTCATGGAGGCGGTGGAACCTTAGCCTTGCTGTTGTTGGGCAAGAGGCTGGTTTTACCCTGGACCAGGCGCCAGTCAAAGAGCGGGGCAGACAACAGCTCGTGCGGACGTTCGTAGGTCCAAGCAATTTTTTGTCCTCAATTAAACTACTGCATGTTTTTTGGGGGAGAAAAAAAAAAAAAAATAGAAACAAAACCTGTGTGTGTTGGAACTGAACCTTGGATCCAATCACTGAGCGTTATTTATATTATACACTTTTATTAAAGCTCAGTTGCTCTCGGATGCACGACACCTATTTAAAAAAGTGCTTTAAATCAGCTTCCACAATCAATGTACATCAACAAACTGACTTCAGTGAGACTCAATAAGGCTCTTTTGAAAAGTTGTTCCTCTTTTTTCCTCCTTTTTTTTCTTTTTTTCTTTTTTGAATTTGTTTTCGCTTTTCAGTGTATAAATGGCTACCTAGAAAGAGAGCGCTTCACTGTCTTCCTTGCTGTTGATACACTCCCCTGTTGGCTCGACAGCCCACCTCCATCTGCTGTTTTGACAACGTATCGACAATAGATATCTGCTATTCTATCAGAACCAGCTCCTCCATCTGTTGTCCTTGCTTTTCTTTGCCATGTAGTGGCTGAACTATTCATAATTTCCCTTTGATTTCAGAGCTTCTTTGGCTGTTTCATTACACCACGCTCAACAAATAAGCAGTCTGAATATTCGTAAAGCTACTATTGACCCAGTGTCATATTTCGCTGTCTCATTCTTGAAATGTGTTTTGAACTTCTCATGTTCTTGTTCTGCAAAAAATGTGCCACCCACATGAGCCTCCTCATAATGATCGTTTTTTTTGTTTTTTTTTCACTGTTTTGTTTGTTTTGTTTACTTCACATTTTGCATGCGAGGCGTGTTTTTTTCACAGTGATTATGACCTCGTTTTCCCCTGATTAACAAATCGCTTACTACAGACAACTCCCTGAAAAGATCTTTTCGTTGTGATGTATTTTGTTATCGTTGCCTTCTCGATTCATCAATCGACTGACTCGTGACATCGAGACTTATTTGAATCCAAGTAATTTCACATTAGTAATATCGCAGCTGAAACAACAGCTTTGCGGCAACATCATCTTGATTGTATTCCCAGTCCTCCTGGAGAGGCAGACAAACAAATTTTAGGTTTGCCTCGACCAGGGGTTTGTATGTTTTTTGGTCTTATGGGAAAACAAAAATGCTGTATAGTTAGAAAATGAACGATATTTCAGTATTGATGATTGCTAATACGGTTCGAGTTGAAGCAAGAACCTCCTATTCTACTGATTTGAATAAACCTAATAGCTGTGATTCTTATTGATTTAGGGTTCAAGAGAAATGAAGGGATTTGATTCCGATGTTCAACTTGTCTATCATGAATTAGACGAGTGAAAAAAAGGAGAGGGTTTGCATACAGTCGTAGAGGGTGTTTGACGATGGCACAAAAGGACTATACAAGTAAGTAGACTATGCAGTTTATTGTGCATTTTATAACATCTGGCCTGTTAGGACTCTGAGAAAAAAAAAAAAAAAAACTTGTATCAAAAGACTAATTGAATGTGTGAAGTATCTGATATAATATTGAGCCCAAGGTGAAATCTGATACCGCACAAAATTAAGATGTACAGAAATATACGATGTTGGTTGGTGTGTCTGTGTGTGTGTGTGTGCGTCTTTCCCTTTTTTCACATTGCAAAGACGGATTGCTGAATGATTCAAATGAACAAAAGTGAATTGTGGATTTAAAATGAATGAATATTTGGTTCAGTAAAAGCTTGACTGATACTCAAAGCAATCAATATTAATGTATTGATACAAACTTTGCTTATGGCAAACCTCAGGCTTTATTCTGGTCATGGATTTGGGATTTATAGGACAAAAATACATATAAAAAGGAATCACCCTCTTTGAACATGAAAAAGCTTTGTACAAAAATATTCTTACATTTGAATTCTGGTTTTATTTCACTGGATCCACATCCTCCCAATTTTAAAGTGAGTGAAAGAAAAGGAATATTTATGTTTCAAGTCTTCATGAGATCCGGGCTTCTCTCGAGTTACAATATCAAATACAATTATATCTGTCGCCTGAGGACGAAAGTAGAAAGGGCAGATAGGAATTTCATTAATACGAGGTTAAATTTGAAATATTTCCCTTCAATGTCCTGGCTAGAGTCAAAAAACAAAACAATAAATAAATAAATTTGATTTGATCATTTTAGTGGGTCCAACCAGGGCACAGACAGTTGTAAGACAAATCCAATAAGACGGGTCTGATTTATTCATTGTGTGTGGCTGCATTCCTTTCTTGTGTATTTGTCCATTGACGTAACTCTCTCAATTGGCAGCAGTAAAACTGGCCTTATTGTCAGACTCCAACTTGAAACCACATCAAGCGGATAGGAGCCTGGGACAGGTCAGGAGTTCTGACGTATAAAAATACCGCAATTGCACAGTGAGTCGGAAAACTATTAGCCGGTTACAAGCTGAAGATGACCATATTAGAGTTTCCTGCTGCTGGCTCGAGCGTCTGGATGAAGTGTGGAGGCTGCAAGAAGGACAATCCAGTCAAAAGAAGAAACTAGTAATATTGGTGCAAATCTCATTTAAGTGACCAGTTGAGGAACATCTTTGTTTGCAGACTTCCCTGGATGTCTCGCGTTGTAGCAGTTTTGCGGTTCATTGATTATAAATTCGGGAGGGGAATGTAAATTAGTCAAGAAGAGGTAGTAATGATGGCTGAGCCTTGTATGTACGTGTGTGTGTGTGTGTGTGTGTGTGTGTGTGAGGGTATATGTGTGCGTCTTAGTGAAGCTAAAAGGTACATGATTCATATTTCCAGACTGTAGTCTTTACTGCATGACCCCAACAACCGTTTAGTGTTGACTTGCCAAACTATGCCCTTGGTACTCAAGCACCTTGGGCCCTCACTTTTTGATGGATCCACTGCTCTCATGACTGAAATGTATTTAATCAGTGTTTGCAATCACCCTTACGACTATTCATGTCTATTTCATGGTGATAGGATGCACCTCATCATTTAGATGCTACAATTTATGGCTAATGTTGGACACTGATGAGCATCTCCCAGTCTTCGGGGTCTGTCAGAAGTGTGTTTTGCCAAGAAACTCTGATCAAGGCAGATCGAACCGCTCTTTAAACCATACTCAAAGCTTGACTTTACAAGGATCTGAATACAGTTCAACCAGGCTACTTGTTTATCTGAGTAGCAATGGTTTCCACACCTAAGTAGCAGTCGCTGGATTTTAAGGTTTCACAACAAGGTCGTGGAGATGAACGTCTGGGTCATGTTTTA
Organism: Fistularia tabacaria; assembly: GCA_901007705.1. Taxonomy (NCBI): domain Eukaryota; kingdom Metazoa; phylum Chordata; class Actinopteri; order Syngnathiformes; family Fistulariidae; genus Fistularia; species Fistularia tabacaria. The sequence goes on along the minus strand of CAAKHD010013822.1, from coordinate 99,055 downwards.
GCTTGCTGTAAAAAAAAAAAAAAAAAAGATTTCTAAATAAAGCTGGTTCTCAGCTGAGGATGTGGGTAAAACTAACTTGTTAAAATGCAATTGTTAAAAAAATTAAATCAACATGAATTTATACTGAAAGGTCTGTGAATGGATGGCAAATGTCAGTATATAAACTGTAAAATACTATACAATTAAAACAAATTTATGAATAAATCATCCACTTCATATATTTGAGTACTGCTTCACTTAGAAACTGTCCTCAGTGTCTTTAGTCATTTTCTCTTAAGTAATTTTGGTGGATAGTTTTGAGCTTTTTTTGGTTTGTTTTTCTGGAACTTTTCAATACAAGTATGTCTTGCTGCTGCACACTGCACTAATCTTTTTTTTTTTTTTTTTTTTTAATTCTTTGAATGTATCTGGCCCAAAATCTAACAAGACGGTCCTGCTCAGCTTGGCAGGGGATCAAGAACATGGCTTCAGTTAACACAATTTCCCCCTGTTGTTCACCCATTCAGATCTCAGGGAGCAACTCAACATCACTCCCCAGTGACCTCAACTCGTTCTTCACAAGGTTTGATAGTGACTGCAGCAATCAGCCAGAAGCATTAGCCTCCACTCTCAAACCCGACAGAGAGTAGTTTGTGAGAGCCCATAGGAGAACTAAGGTCAACACAGCACCTGGACAGGATCTGTGGACGGACCCTGAAGCACTGTGCTGAGCAGCTGGGAGGAGCATTCCATCTCCTTTTCCAAAACTCCCTATCCTGCAGCACAATGCCCCAGATGTAGAAGCACTCAACGGTGATTCTTGTCCCAAAAAAGGGTACCACAAAGGTCCTGAACAACATTAGGCCAACGGCTCTCAACTCTAGTGATGAAGGCCTTGGAGGGAATTGTAAAAACTCACATCACCAGAGTAACTGAACCCCTGGATGATCCCCTCCAATTTGCCTATAGGGGTGGCATAGGGGTCGATGATGCCAACATCTTCCTCACCGACTCCATACACAGACACCAGGAAATCCCCCACAACACAGCCAGGCTCCTTTCTGTTGGCTTCTCCTCAGCCTTTAATACCCTGCAATCATACTTATTGGTGGAGAAGCTGATGTCCCGTTTCCGCCTCAACCCCCAACAACAAGGGCGCAGGTGAACAGCCTCCTTCCTCACGTTGAATGCGAGTACGACCAAGGATACCTTCTCCAGCAGACAGAGGGAGCTGGCTGAGGCAGTAGACACAGTGAAGGGATATCGAAACCTGGGCCCTGTCTTTGACAACCTCTTGAGGTTCTCCTCAAACACTGAGGAGATCCTCAGGAAATGCCAACGACGTCAGGAGCGTCTCAGGAAGCTCATCTGACATGAGCAGTACCATCCTGACCACGTTTTATCAATCCTTTATCAAGAGTACCATGACCATCTCCTTCACCTGTTGGTTCTGCTCGATTATCCCACAGGACAGGAACTGCCTGGAGTGCACCGCCAAGGTCTGCTCTAAAATCATTGGCCAAACCTGTCCGATATCTCTCCCGCCTCCACGACCAACAAACCATAAGGACAGCCAGAATAATCCCTCAGGATCCATCCCACATCCTCTCCCCAGGTTTTGAGTTGCTCCCCTCAGGACACCCAGGCTTCGCTACCCTGGCTGCAAAACCCAGCGGACCTAATTTTGGCCACAGATAAATTGGAAAAACTGAAGCTGACATCTTAAAAGATTCAAAGACATCAAAATCTCTATTAAAGGAAAAACCTGTGTCAAAACAGATTAGCACCTGGCAACAGACAGATGAGACACCATCTTAGCTTCTCCATGTTGTACGTGCGTATGCACGACTAATTATGTAGCTGCAACACCAGTCAAATCATACTAAAAGCTAAATGGCACACAGTATTTTGAATGAGATGACAACGGACTGCCTTCCACTTCGTTTCCAGTACTACACATACTTCTGCAATGGATTAATGATTTCAAGCAGCCTTTGATTTGCCGTGAGAGCAAACGAATGTGACTGAATCACATGCAAGCCATTATATCACACGGAGAAAAAAAAAAAAAAAAAAATGATTCTCACCTTCTGGTCGTGGCTGTAGGCTAAGGCCCAGTCCTCTTCGGTGGGGTGGAACAAAAGGCTCAAGACATAAAATGTCAGTCGGTACTTCTGGTAACTGGATCCCTCATCGGAGCTGATGAGCACACTGCTCTCAAACTCAGGATCAGTCAAGACCATAATCTGAGAGCAAAGAGAAGAGGTATGCCAAGGTACAGATATTAGTTTTTGATGGAGCAAGAGGAAAGGGATTTTGAGGGAAAGTATGAGTGTTGAGGTGGATGGACAAGGAGATGGGAAAGGGTTATTAGAGGCAGGAGTAGTGTCCACAAAAGATAGCTTAGGTTTTGGCTCATATCAGGCGAATGTTTGTCAAACGATACTATATCTCGGAGTTAATTTCATATGTGTGACTCAGGCTTAGGTTGCTATGGATCTCTGCCTTTTCCGTGTACACTGAGTTAACGCTCTCTACAAAATAAGATCAACGTTGTTTGCGGTAACAATAAGTGTAACGTTGTGTTAAGCAGACCTAAAAACAAAGCAAAAGATGACTTGAAAGACAGAGGCTGTAATATATCAGAGGTGATGGAGCTTGTTGCCTTTATACAATTAGTTCTTGTACAAACAAGGCATTAAGCAGCCATGCATGGATCTCCATACATTCCCCTTATCAGTCTTCTATGAAGTTTCCCAGCATTTCTCACTCCAATCAATTTTTAATTTCAAATTTAACATTGTGACTGTAGTAGAAGCTTCAATTTCATGCTTGGAGTATTTTTTGCTAGAGCTATCAACAGTTAATACAGAATTAAATAACACATGCATCATTCTGCTTATGACATTTAGAGCTGTTGTGGATGTAGATAAAATGGCCCCATGAATTTGTCCTTGACTAAAGAGAATAGAATAAAAGCAAAGAAAACAAGAGACCATCAGCAAAGGCCCAAAAGTTATACATCAAGGTCATTGCATCATAACATATATACACATACACTGACTAAAAAGATAGAAGAGCAAATTTTTGAATTTGTCATACAACATTAAGGATCATATTGTCCTTGGACTAAAAAGTGCCATGATAAATCCAGGGTTTTGTCCAGAACGCAAGGACACTGAGGAGGTGAGGCGTTAGGCTTATTTAAGAGGCATAGCACTTGCGAGGAGAGACGAAACGTAGGATTTGGGAACCAATAATCTGGCACCTACGGGCTGGCAACGGGCTCCCTTTATCTTCAGCCAAGAGCGGTCCTCAGGGCCATAGCCCCCCCAGTCAACAAGATACAGCCAACCTCTGCCTCGCGATGGGAGTCAACAATCCATTGAGAAAAAGGCACAGGGGTGAAGTTTCAGAGTTCATGTGTTGTGATAGGACCACACCGGCCCCCTTTCAGAGGCATCAACCTCAAGGACAAGTTGTTTATGGGGGTCGGACTGGATAAGGATGGGTGCTTGAGAACTTCAGGTCCACGAAGACGGACCACGAGAAAGTGGTCTTAGTGGAGGCGAGAGTGGTCAGTGGGGAAGCCATCTGACTAATTTTTGTATGAATCGGCGGTAAAAGTTGACAAAACCCAAGAACCTCTGGAGGTGTTTGCATTTTTGTGGGACCAGCCAATCCAAGAATGCTTTCAACTTTTCAGGATCCGTGCGAATCGGTCTTCTCTCTAGGATATAACCAAGGAAAGCTACAGACAACTTGTGGGACTCATATTTCAACCCTGACGTAAAGATGGTTCTCCAAATATCGCTGGAGTAACAACATGCCGCTGGTGGTCAGCTAGGGTCCTGGAGAAGGTGAGAATATCGTCCAAATACACAAATACATTGAAAAAGTTGGAGTACATCGTTTATCAGGGCTTGGAACACAGCGTGAGCATTGCAAAGTCCAAAAAGTATGACCAGGTACTCGAAGTGTGCGATGGGGGTCTTGAATGCAGTCTTCCATTCATCTCCCTGGTGAATCCGAACAAGATGGTAGGCATTTCAGAGATCCAAATTTGTAAAAATGGTGGACCCCTGAATGGATTTGAAAGCTGAGGAAATGAGTGGTGGAGGATATCTGTTAACTGTGATTTGGTTCAATCCAGGGTAGTCAATAAAAGGCCGTAGGGTCTCCTCTTTCTTCTGGACAAAGAAAAATCCAGCCCCCACGGGAGAGGAGGAGGGTCTGATTAGACCGGCACCCAAAGAATCACAGATGTCCATCTCCAGGGCCTCACGCTCGGGTCGAGACCGGTTGTACAGCCAACTTCCGGGTAGCGGCGCTCCAGGAAGGAAGTTTATGGCACAGTCGTAGGGCCTGTGTGGCCAAAGACTGTGCGCAAGTCGTGGTATTCCATTGGAATAGAAGTTAAGTCGATGGCTGGTTCTGGAGTCTTGAGGTCTGGTTGGAAGATTGAAGGGCAGATTTTAGGCAGTTAGACAGACCGAACCAGCTCCAGCTTTCACGTTGACCATTAGCCCGATGGACATTGGGGTTGTGTAGGGCCGGCTGTGGGAACCCTAACAAGCTGGAAGCTAGAGACAGGGAAAAGGAGGAACTAGATAGTCTCCCTATGGTTACCTGAAGTGATTAGAGTGACTGGGTTCGTTTTGTGAGTAATGGCAGTCAGAATCCTCCCATCGAGGGAGGGGACAGAAAGTGGAGTGGGCAACAGTAAAGTGTGTAGGTTGAGACAGACTCTTGGGACAGGTTGGTACGGCCAACTTGCATCGGTTCTGGGGCAGCAGACCTGTGTCTAGGATGAGAGAAAGGGCTGGAAGAAGATGGATCACCAGTGTAGCGGGTCACCTGTCATCCAGTTCCCTCCTTGCTTCTCTCCCTCAGAAGATTATCCAGGCAGATAGCCAGGGATAGGACTCCATCAAGGGTCTCAGGCTCCTCCAAAGGGGCCAGTTGGTCCTTCAAGGGGGTTGTTGAGAGCATGATAAAAGGTCCTCTTAAGTGCAGGGGGTTCCACCCAGATGCAGCTGCCAAGTGTTCTAAATTCAATAGAGAACTCAGACAGTTCTCTCACCTGAGAAGGTGCACCCGAAGCTGGAACAGTCCTGAAAACAGGCCTCAGCCCATCTTGGGGCTTTGACAGTGAGAAGTCCTGGAACAAAAGGGACCCTGGCATCGTCGTGGGGGAAGCAGTCCGGTGAACGGTTGAACACCAGAGGACATTGCAAAAGACATTCCTCCACATTGACAGAGAATTTGTCTGGCATAGGGAAGTCAACCCAGTCAAACTCAGGGATGCTCTGAGAAGGTGAGGCGTTAAAGAGGTTTATTTACAAGGAGGCGTAGCACTTGCAAGTCGTAGGACTCGGGCATGAACAATCTAGCGCCTACAGGCTGGCAACAGGCTTCCTTTATCTTCAGCCTGACGAGGCTAGATGACCCGTACCTGCTGAGTTTATCCTTCTGCTTAGCGAGTAGCTGGATCCCAATAAAAAGCTGTCTATTCTATAAAGTGAAGGCTCATGAAACACAAAGTTAGCCATACTTTAATTTTACATGAAAGAAAAATAAAAAAAATGAAAAATAATGATAGAAATGAAAGCAAATGGCTACCAAAATGAGAGGCCAGTCAGAATATAAATAAACTAATAGATAAATAAATTAATTAATTAAAACAGATTTATTTACAGATGTAACATTGAGAACAGTTTTTTTTTTTTTTACTTCCAAATGAAAAAAAGCACAAGAAAAAAAAAAGTTAATGAAAAAAGCATTACATAACAAACCTTTTCCGATGCTATGATAAAATGGAACCTTATGACAGTCAACTTTAAATTGAAAACAAAACAATTTAAGGAATCATTTTGCATACGAAATAGTTTGTTTATTTTATTTTAGATGACTCCTAAGTATTGTCAGCTAAGAAGTACAAACCCCCTCAAAATCCCCCAATAACATCACCTTCATCAGTAAAACAAAAGAAAAGGAAAAAAAAGTCAGATTTTTAAACATCATTATTGTAAAACTTAATCTGAATGAATAAATAAATGCATGAATAAAAACATTCATACAAACATACACACATTCATCAAAAAGAAAGGCACCTGCCAAACCCCCAAAATGTCTATCTAATGTTGTGCTACAATTGTTAGTAAATATACTGCATACATTTTCCATGTAGCTCAAAATAAGTTTGAAGTACTTGAGATATTATCCAGATTGTCTTTCCTTTCCTACGTACTGCAAATGCAGGACTGTTTGCCAGATAAATAGCCGTATCCACAGTCCCTTTTAAACTTTTCAAACAGCTTTCAAAAAACAATATGATGCTCAGATCAATTAACACAAAGAGAAGAAAACTTATGATGTGATAACCAGTCCATCAACGTCACCTGACCAAAAGGCAGTGAGGGCAATTATGTTCATGCTGCATGGCTTCGAGCCATTGCATGCTTTCCCCTGCAAACTACTCAGGCAGCATCGTACACAACTTGTCACCAAGTCATGATACTGTAAATAATTCCTTATGACAAATCTTACCCTGTCAATATTTATGGCAGTATCATCGTGACTGATATGTTATGACATACCTGGATCTGAAGTTGTGTATTTAGTTAGCTGGGAAAAGTAAGTCCATCTTTCTTTTTCTTTGTCTGGCTTCCAATGCACAGAGCTTCTCTTTGCAACTGTTGTCTCGTAGGATTCTAGCTCAAATGGCTGTTTTTTTTTTTCCCATTAACTGGATGTGATTGTAAAGAAAAATAAATGAATGCATAACCGTTTGTCACGGACAACAATACTACCCTTTTTCGTAGTATCCCTCTCCGGTGCCGATTGAAATAAATTGTTTTTCATTAACAGCCAATAAAAGAGGGCCGCATTCTGAACCTGAATCCCTTGCTGGCCCAATCTTGGGGATCTAACCATTTAATACATGTCATCCTGTAACAAAAAGCCCTCCTGATATTTCCCTGTGTCTTTTTTTCAGACCTAATCTCCATGTTTTCACCCCGTTGCCATATTCCACCCTGTTATTGTAAGCAGCAAAGGTTGTAAGTGTGAAATTACATTTGGCCATGCCTCATTTAGTCTTGATAAATCCCCAAAAAAAAACAAACAAAAAAAAACAAACAAACCACAAAACGTCTAAAGAAACAAACGCAACATTACCCGGAGTAACAACCGTTTTAAAATTTGGAGAAAATTACAAAACAGATGACCGAGGTTTTCAAGATATTTCGGAACAAATATTTTTAATTTGCTGAACAATTTTCCGTTCCCATCCTATTGTTTCAAGGTCTCCCTGTGCTTTCCCACTTCTCTTTGAGACACATTCCCATTGATGCTCTCTCCCATTAAATCATTTACAAAACATCGACTGATGTTCCAAAAAAATGCGGATAAATCAGAGGGAGTCCCAACTTCACCCGCTGCCTCTTCACAGTGAAACTCCGAAACAATATGTGGCAAGAATTTGTGGATCATATTATACCGACCCATTCTGTAAATTTTACAATCAGCAAACTATGACAGGATGAAGGAGAATGGATCAACCCATTCCCACTTGAGGGATCATTCACAGTTCATCCCATCAGTCGGTAGAAAATGATCACAAACAAAAGGAACAAAAAAGAATGTAAAAAATGGAATTGTGGATCCATGACGGAACGTGAAAGGACATGGAGGAAATGTGCAAGGATATATGAGCAAAATAAGGGTTCTATATGAGCTCCAGCGATCAGGAAGGACTCAGTCAGTCAGAACGAGGATGAGACAAATGGGGAATTATGTGCAGCTATTATGAGCAGCAGAGGGCTGCCGAGGCCAGAGAAACTCCATCCAGATCCTCATACAGAGGACGAGATGGATGAGTCAGAGCAGACGACCAGCAAGGTAGTAGCAAAGTTGGCATATCACAGGAGAGCAGGCAGATGGCAGAGGGAACAGGAGGCTGAATTGTTGGAAAATTTAACGGGGAAACTCCAGTTAAAACGCTGACACAACATCTGTTGATGTGAAATGGCCATGAGGTTCTTTTCCGAGAGCTCAATGGATCTAGAACACCTCAACCAAAGCCCCTGATAGCACTTAAAAGTAAGGTAGATTTGCTTTTGCTGGAAAAAGTGGAGGTAGAAATGCAGGAAGCGGATAGTGCTCAACAAACAGACACACAAGCATTTCCATTTTTGTTGGTTGGGGAAAATGTCGTGCTGAAACCGCCAGATTGCAATGTAATAATGACCCTCATCTCACAATGTCCTGATGCAAAGACACAACACTCTAAATTTGTTGACTTCCTCCAAAAATGCGACACACAGTTGGGAGGACCATATTTCAGAATTATTTTGACAAAACTACTTCCACACATTCCTGAACCAGAATTAATAGCAGACATTCGAATGCTCGACCCACGTAATGATACTGCAACAGCAGCAGATTACGTGTGGAACAAACCACGTGATCTCGAGGGTTTCTTTTATAATCTCAATGACTTTCTAGTGAAACAGTATTGAGACTCACAGGATCTTTTTTGTGATACAGCCACGCACACAGAAACCAGATGAGGTAGAAGTGTTTGTGCACAGGTTCAGACAGATGTGGGAGGTCAGAGAATTTCTGTAGATGGCTTAGAAATAAAGCCTCAGCGGGAATTTTTCTGGAAAAAATCCAGAGTCAAACCTCACTATTGCTACCCCCCCCAGAAAGCATCAGCAGAATAGATGCCCTAGAACCAAAAAGGGAATAACCATCTAATTAGTTTTTCTAAAATCTTGTGTAAATTCGGTCTTGTGAAAAAAACAGTAATTCCTTTCCCGACATTGGTGCCGGATGTGCCATCAATTCACTGCATTTCCAGCAGCAGCGACATGTTTCACAGTCATAGATCTATGCTCAGCCTTCTTCTCTGTATCAGTCCACCCTGACGCACAACCAATACTCGCATTCACGTTTAAGTATCAACAATGCACATGGACTAGACTCCCACAACGCTAAGTTGATAGCCCTGCAACATTCAGCTTGGTGGCACGACAGGTTTTTTCTAATTATGAACCAAAAAGGGGGAGCCACACTTGTACAATATGCTGACGATCTTCTGGTAGCAGCGGTCTCCAAACCTGTATGTGAAGGCGCATCGACTGGTCTCTTACGCCACCTGGCAAATGTTGGACTGAAGGCTAGCTTGAGCAAGCTTCAGTGGTGTCAGCCAGAAGTGAAGCATCTGGGATTCATACTGTCACATGGCACCAGAACTCTGCAACCTGAGTGTGTAACACCTATTGCGTCATGCCAAAGGCCTCACACAGGGAAGGGAATGATGTACTTCCTGGGTATGGTCAACTACTGCCGCCAACGGATACTAGCCTGCTCATATTATTACAGCATTCTACGACCTGCCTGCAAAGAACACACGATCAACTGGACCGATTGCATGACAAAATCTTTCCAAGCTCTGAAGCAAGCCCTCACGGAAGCTCCGTCACCGGGCCTGCCAGAATATGAACTGTCATTCCAGCTGTGCGTCACTGAAAATGGGATCACAACAGCAGCGGTCCTCCCTCAAGATCATACCGGAAACTTCCGCCCTGTTGCATATGACTCCAAAACCTGAACAGTAGTGGTTCAAGGTATAACTGTCTGCTTACGTGCTGTAGCAAATTGTCTGATCACATGATTTGACCCTTCACACCACTCACCGGGTAATTACATACTCAATAATCGAACTACACACCACATGACTGCTCAGAGACAAAGATAAGATAAGATAAGATAAGATAAGATAAGATAAGATAAGATAAGATAAGATAAGATAAGATAAGATAAGATAAGATAAGATAAGATACGATAAGATAATACTTTATTGATCCCCATAGGGGAAATTCGGGTGTTGCAGCAGCAACAATAGAAAAGAAAAAAAAACAGTTAGGAAAGACATATACACACATATATAAATGCATACATGCCCACACACATATACATACATACTGCATATACATACACAGACCGATACCTACATATAATATAATATATAGTATAATATATGCACACATATATACACAATATACACAACATACACAATATACACATACACATATATACATACACATACAGACATAGATAGCAAACACAAGCAAGAATATATAGAGTAAGTGAACCAAAGTGGCTATGAAGCTATTCTAACATCTACTCAGAATCTGAGAATCAAGTGTGTCACATCCTCCACCAATCCGGCTCACTTACTACACCAAATTATATCATCAAACGCAATGGCTATTGATGATGAACACGACTGTATGATGGTTAGATACATGACAAATCCTCATGCAGATGAGATCTTAAACATACACCTATCCCTGAATCGGTAGACATGTTTGAGGACGGATCATGCTCGAGACCGTCTGACGGTAACCACCTAAGTGGCTATTCTGTAATGCAATTACCCAGCATAATTCACAAAGACTATTTACAGTGTGAAACAGTGTGAAATATACGCCCTCAAACATTCATGTGATCTCTACAAGAACCAGGAAGCAAGAATCTATACTGATAGTCACTATGCTTTCGGTGTAGCACATGATTTCAGGAAAATATGGCAACAACGAGGTTTTATCTCAGCAGATGGCAAAACAATAAATAACAAACATCAAGTCCTACAACTTCTGGACTACGCATTAGCTATAGTCAAAATTAAGGGACACTCGCCAGGGCTATCCAGTGGAGCTTTAGGAAATCACTTCACTGACTCAGTATTCGCGACACCATGGTCAAGGTCAATGGGTACTCTATTACAAACAAGCAATTTAGAGGAACTGCAACTTAGCTATGTAAATCATCTGCTCAACGTTCTTAACCATGTTTCTCCCTTAGTCTCTCTCTCTCAGCCTTTACCTTCTTCAGAACCAACCCATCCATTCTCGACAGGAGACTGGGTCCTCATCGAACAACAGGCTCAAAGGAAAGTCGGTGAACCAGCTTATTCGGAACCACAACAGGTCATCGTCATCACCAGAGCGAGTGTCCTCACAGATGGGTCAACCCCACTGGATACACGCCACCAGAGTGACACCCAGCCCAGAAGCAAGGACCAAGGAGCCTTCCAGATCATCAACCCCAACTACGTCCAAGCCTGCAACCTCATCTACCACCCTGATACCAGAGCTGAATACTGTATCATAGCTTCTAAACCGCGACTCAGGGATCGAATTGAATGCTTGTGCCATGTTTAGCGACAAATGCTGGACATTCATTCCTACTTACACAGCAGAAAACGGAAGCTTTACACAGGCCATGTATAAACTGTACCATTTGTCAAAGGAACTAACTAGCAATGCAGTACAAGGAAGCATGTGGTTAGATGACTTGCTTAGTGGACTTTTCATAGGAAGAAAATAAAAAACAACTACAGTAAACATATCTGTAGGGTTAGCCATGCTTAATATTCAAGGTGACACACCAAACAAACCGGTCAATACAGTAACCATCATAAAACAGAAAATTGTTGTAATTTCGTGACAAAAGGGGGCAACAACACTAACCTTCGTAGTATACCTCTCTGGTGCTGATTGAAGTACTTGTTTTGCATTTACAGCCAATAAAAGAGGGCACCATTCTAAACCTGAATCCCTTGCTGGCCCGAGGTCGGGGATCTAAACCACTAATTACATGTCACCCGGTAACACAAAGGCCTCCTGATATTTCCCTGTGTCTTAGTTTGTCAGATGTAATTTCCATATGTTCACCTGTTATTTCATTCTACCCTGTTATTGTAAAATTTGGGGAAAAATTAGAAAACAGACCAAAGTTTTCGAGATATTTCAGAACAAAGATTACAATTAGCTGAACACGGGTGTTAGACAATTTTTTGGTACCTTACTATTGTTTCAAGTTCCCTCTGTACTTTTCAACTTTGCCATATCTCCCCTGTACTTTCCCTCTACTCTTTGAGACACACTCCCATTGATCCTCTCACCGCCATTAAATCATCCCATGGCCATGCAATTGACTTGGAGATGGATACCTCCACACCGGTCTTGAAAATAGGCGCTCTGACAGATTCCTGTCCTTGTATGGATGACATCTTTTATGTAAGTGCAGCCTGTACTTCTCAAATGCACATGGGGCTGACGATAACCGATAAAGGGGAGTTCTTCTATCTCTGTTTCTCTCCACTTCCCGCAGCTACAAATTAACCTCTGATAGAATAGGGCTCATCCACCATCGGCTAGGAGATCCGGATCCTGGCCTTGGACTGATTGGACGGAGGGGGGGGGCGGGGGCATGGCTCCCGGGGGCCACCATAACTATCTTGCCTCAGGACCGTCTCTAACAATGGGTGGGTACATCTGCCAGGGGGATCTGATGATCATGAAGCTTCGTTGATTAATAACGCTGAGAGTTATGAAACAGCCAGGGTGACGAGGGGATCTGGTTTGGAGGCCAAAGGATCAAGTCTCTGCTTTTTGCAGATGATGTGGTTGTGTCGGCTTCACCCGGCCATGATCTCCAGCTCTCGCTGGAACGGTTCGCAGCCGAATGTGAAGCGACCTGGATGAAGATCAGCATCTCCAAATCCAAGACCATGATGTTCAACCGGAAACGGGTGGAGTGCCCACTCCGGGTCGGGGAAGAGGTCCCCAAGTGGAGGAGTTTAAGTATCTCGGGGTCTTGTTCAGGAGTGAGGGAAGGATGGAGCGGGAGATGGACAGGCGGATCGGTGCAGCGTCTGCAGTGATGTGGACTCTGTACCGGTCTGTCGTGGTGAGGAAGGAGCTGAACCAGGAGATGAAGCTCTCAATTCACCAGCGGATCTACATTCCTTCCCACACCTGTGGTCACGAGCTGTGGGGAGTGACCAAATGAACCAGATCGCGGATACAAGCGGCAGAAATGAGTTTTCTCCGCAGGGTGGCCGGACTCTCCCTTAGAGATAAGGTGAGAATTTCTCACCTTATTTTATGATAGAATACGGAAATAATTAAATGATAAGATAAATATAAAGAGAAACATTAAAAAGCTGACAATGAATATCGGCACTGCCCATAATTCAACTGTATCTGTCATGATTTGACAGAAGTGGGCCAAGATTAATCATATCTAATCATTGCTAAGATAGCAGACCAGCTACAAATTGCTTGTAGTCACAGAGCACAAAGATGAGATTCACATATATTTTCATATTTACATTATGCGGATTTTGCAAACTCTTGGAAATCCCCAAAAGGTTGGAGAAATACCACCATACACACCTCTTGTAAAGGGTAATTTAAAACAAAGAAATTAATGCCTTGGCCACTTCTTTTCAACTGCTAACTAGCAGTTTATACTCCCCTTAAATTAGTATCAGCTGTGATGTATTGGGTTGTGTTTGTCTGCTCTGGTCTTTTCCCCTGGGTGCCTCCAGGGGGGCGATAGTGTTTTTGTTTTTTTTGTGCTGTGGCTTAGGCCGTACCATTGATCTCTTCTTCAGTGCGTTGTTAAAGTGCTTCCGGTTTGGCAACACGGTGCCACGACTTTGCCTTGTTACTTTTGGATAAGTTAAATCCCCACAGTAGATGTACTGAAGCACACTCGCTTGGGAAACGTAATAAGAACAGTCACTACATTTATACTTACCCATCAATATCTCAAGTTAGAATAAGTCTCATACACAAGAAAGGGCTGCCTTGATCGACAACATGGACCTCATTGTGTGATTTCATTGTATACATGTCAGATGATTCGAATCCATGATGTAAGAAAGTGAAATGGTGGAAGTTCATCTCATTCTTTAGAATAATAAGGGAAAATATGTTAAAATTCATCGGTAGGTCCAGGCGTGTGATCATTCCCTTTTGTGGTTGGAGCTGATGACAGGATCTGACATCGAGCTGAAATTCAGATATCTCTATATCTCTTTTTATCGGTTAGAATATAAGAGGATGCTAAGTGAGGCCTCTCAGACACAGAGAGGCATCAAAATAATGCTGGGAAACTTTCATACACTGTAAGAACAGCAAAATAATGAGACGTGAGAAAAAGGCACAGTAGGGGGAGTTTTCTTGCTGGCCGAGCCAGCGGTCGACCTCGAGAGTCAGACATTCTTTTGAGAATGTTACAAAATCTTGAACAAACTGATTCACTCAAACCCACACATGGATGCTATCAATACCATGTAGCATCCTCAATAAAGTGGCAAAACGTCTTTCCGATACCCGACGGTGAAGAGAGTGTGGTTTCGAGTCCATTGCATTAAAGAAGATATCAAACCTTCACCAGTCATTAGTGCGTCAGTATTTGTGAGGTCCGTGTCATACCAAAGAGCAACACATCAATGAGTGAGTGATGTATTTAAATTTCACTTGTAGTTACAGCTGAAAGAAGCACAAAGTTGTTGTTGAGAGAAACAATATTCAAGTCAGCCACCATGAATCCGATGAAGCCATTTAAAGACATTGAAGGCATTTCATGAAAGTGCAGAAATACTTTAATGGACAAACTAATATTGTATCAGTTCACACAGATAAGTGAGGGAATATATTCCCTCACAGTCTTTCATGTAGCTGGCTGTGCAACCACAGACCAGCTGGGTTGTCAATGTCGACCCTCCTGACCGCCGAGAGTCCTCAGGGCACACTGGCACATGGTTTACAAGTGTTTGGGTGGCCAGAGATGACCCATGCAAGGATGCTAATGGCGATGATAGGACACAGAGTGGAATAAGACCAAAAAAGGTTACTGAAATTAACTGTTTGAATGTCATTGTGATCAATTCTCTAATCTATATTTTTTTCAAGTATGAAATAAAAAAGAAATTATCAGTCAAGTAAATGAAAAAGATTACGTTCATCAAATGATTAAAACCAATTACACAATTGCCCCAAACACTTGTGTCAAACTTCTCATCTCATTTATCAGCACACTTTCTGTTGTGGTTTTCTGACGGTATGGGGATACTGATCGTTAATGTCAGGGTCACAGAGCAGCAGCAGTGGGTGGAGTTTGTCTCACCAGGGCAAATCATCTACTTTCTGATGCTGGAAGTTACAGAACAGCCCCCACATGTAGGGGAATGTGAATATGATTTTAAGCTTAACTTAATCTTCCACAGATTCCAGCACGAAATGATGTTATCCTGCTCGTAGACTGACATCATGTTAAGACTTGGAAGATTCCATTCCTCTTTCTTTTATTTCTTCAATGAGTTAAATGGTAGGGAAAATGGTACAAACCATAGACTTATCAACCTCTAAAATGTTCCAAGTGTCAAGAAAAAAAGCAGAATGAGGGGGGAGTGAATGTAATGAACATGGCTCTCAGGCAGATTAAAGAGGTTGGCAGACGGTTTGAAACTGGCAAGACTCACTTTCTTTCTCGCTCTTTTTGTGACATGAAAATATGAACCAAAAATATCCACAAGCAAGAGCGACAACATGTCTGACTGTGTATTTACTTTATCTCTTATTCATTTATTTTATTTGATTTTTTTGGGCACATTTTGATGACTAACTTTGCTCCCCCGGTACTGCAGGTAATCTACTTTATGTTCAATTTGTTTCAAGAAAATATTCCCCAAGTATTGGCTAAAATGATGTGTAACTTTTAGTAATTACTTAACAAATGTGTAACATTTAGGGGAATTGGCTTGGCACTACAGAAAGACGAGATGATCGATGTCCTTCTCTTCTCAGCACAGCATTATGGAGTTGGAATCCTTCCTTTCCACCATTTAGCGAAGCATAGTGATTGATAGCCTTTGGCAATGTTAACGTGCTTGAGGTCATCAAACACATATTCCAACACTTTTGTTCATGGCATCAGTCAAAGTTAAAGTTTCCAGTGTATACGGAATCTGTTTACAACAAATCTGAGAGCAAAAACTCAAGCGACTTTAAAAATGTGCATTTCATAAATGGAGTTCAGTGAACAAGAGTTAAGAGATAATGGAGATAATGCAACCTGTTGCTGGAGACCTCGGAAAGATCGCCAGACGATCACAGGGCCACGAATAGAGAAATACAACCTGTGTTCGTTGTCCAATGAACCTACTTTATGTTTTTGGATGAAAGAAATTGGTTGGTGAAATTTATATTTTCCTCACCGAAGAGGAACTCTTGTATTTCAACTAATGAATCTTCAACTCATTGCAAGTCAATGACATTCTTCTAGTATCGCCAATCATGGTTGGCTGATGTAATTGTTTCATCAGGATTTGATAACCACAATACCACAAAACTGTGTTTTAATATAATTCACCTTTCAAAAAAACCCTAAAATGTATGAATAAATTGCATCAATATTTTGAAATACAGTATGAAGTTCAAACAACTATAAATACAAATACAGACCTAAAGAGGCTCTATGACTCAACTGGAACGTTTTTCCCCAAAACAGCAGGTTCATTCTTATGTTACGGTAAGTTTGGATAAAAAAAAGCCCTCATTTCTATCTGAAAAAGAGTAATAACACTAGACAGTAAAGGGGAAAGTTAGGTTTTAGACATTAATAGTCTAATAGCTTTAATTCAGTCCTTACAATAGCTATATAAAAATAAGGGAAATATAGTGGAATAACATACAGGTACTGTATTAACACAGAATCACCCTGAATACGAATGAAAGACTCCCCAATGGAAGCACTGGAACTATTGTGACCTTATTGCATTGTGCCAACAAGAAAAAAGAAAGAGAGAAAAAAGAAAGAAGAGAATAAAAATGTAACTGACTGAAGTCTGTGTCAACGATCCGGAAAGCAAGGAGAACGATTATCTGTATTTTACAAACTGAATGACAAAGCAGAGTATAATAATCTAAAATACTGAGTGTTCAGATTTCAATGATCTGCTCTAACTTTTTGCAGTAGTCTCCGCATTATTGTCTTTTTATTGTCAATCAAGAATGTGAGCATCTCACCTTCTTTTTGTTGGTTGGACAGACATAGAGGTAACTCAGAACAGTCTTGGATCCCACTTTGTCGTTCATCCTCTCGTATGTTGAGCCGTAGTCAGTGGATCTAAACAGACACAATAAACTGGAAGTGAAGTCAGAGGCAGCCGGAGGCGAAACAAATCCAAAGATGGACGGAAATTGCAGAGAATGGTTATGGTAAACAAACAGACATTGCATGATTCTTGGCAAATGGTATTTATTTTAAAGCGATGAAAAACAATGTAATATCACACCCACACAAACATGCAAATGCATACATACATGTGCACATCTATCTATCTATCTATCTATCTATCTATCTATCTATCTATCTATCTATCTATCTATCTATCTATCTATCTATCTATCTATCTATCTATCTATCTATATAGATATAGATATAGATATATATAGATATATATATAGATATGTGTGTGTATATGTATGTATACATGCACACACACATCTATCTATCTATCTATCTATCTATCTATCTATCTATCTATCTATCTATCTATCTATCTATCTATCTATCTATCTATCTATCTATCTATCTATCTATATGTGTGTGTGTGTGTGTGTGTGTGTATATGTATGTATACATGCACACACACATCTATCTATCTATCTCTCTATCTCTCTCTCTCTCTCTATATATATATATATACTTATATATACTGCCAACTGAAACAAACGATTTACAAATATCTGGGGAAATTTGTAAATAATTAAATAATTCTCAATCACTACTATGAAATAAAATATGACTAGTGCAAAAACATGTGGATGCTCTTGAACTCGGTGCCTTTTAATATTTGAACAGTGGGAATGAGCCAGTTAAGCAGCTTACTTCCCAGAAATAAACTCCATATGAATCCATCATCACGAAGTAACTACCAAATTTGACTTTAAATAGAATATTACACCATTAACAGGACTGCATTCACTCCCCCTTCCTCTCCTCTGGATGCTGCATTCATGTGCCCAGGGTTTTCACATTTTTCACTGCAGGAATGAAGCCCTGTGGCACAACTCCCATTTGGACCTGCCGTCTCCTTCACATTATCGTGATGAAAGAGAGGATGATACTTATTTCAGAATTGTTTCCTTCTTTTCTATATCAGGTCTAGCCATTCTGTTTGAGCTCCTTCAGCAAGGATGGGGTTTCAGTGAAATAGCAAAGATTTTTCTTTCACTGAAATGCAATCCCGAATTCCCCGAGAGACACGGTAGCTGCTATGATTACAAAGCACAATAATGAGCCGGCAGACCTTCATTTCGGCTGTATATTAGTTCAGAAGTGCTGGGGGGCGGCATCAGAGGGGCAAAGACAAAATCAAGCTGAGGAAAAACAGCACACGAGCAGAGCACCTCTTGCCATATTGGCACGGGATATGGAAATCAGAGGATTATATATTTGTATTTCAAATGCATTAAAACTGTCTGATTTTGATCAGCCCAGCACAGGTTAAGCCACTGTGGACTTAAATCTCTCTTCAAATCCCAAAATTGTTTCCTTTTCTTTGTCACGGCACTGTTGCATTTTTTTTCAACTCGGAGCTCAAAGAAGCTTAATGACTCCTGAATCACCTGAATTTATAATCTACACTTTCATTTGTGACGTCTAACTGTATGAAGCCATTTGAGTCCTCTTGTCTGATCAGTCACATGAAAAAAAATACCACTTTTGCAATAGACTGTAATTATTTAATGTGGAAAAGTACAGTTCGGTTGTGGCATCAAATTGCATTCAATGTGGAATTTGCCACTCATGATGGCAAGGGTCCCCTCTTCAGTCGGACCAATTCATTGTACAATGCTGCAAACTGAGGTGTTATTTCGGCTTCATCATCTTCTGCAACACAGACGTCTCTGTGCAATCATGAAAATCGTGTTCGGGCTTGTCGTTGCAGTTTAAGTGCAAACTTTATCAAAGATTATAACTAATGTCTCCTCTCTTGTTTTACATTCGCAGTGAACAGACCACAACCGGCAGCAACGTAACATGCTTCAAATTATCTACCGCTGAGTTTAGACAAACAGACTAAAATCAAACAAACTAAAACAGTGCCGTATTGACTGAAACTGTTGGGATACGGCTGCTGCTTGACGAGCAGGAAAGGGAACTCCAGCAGGTGCGAGTCATTAAGCCCTGTCAGGCTGACCATAAGAGGATTGTTATCTCGCCCCCTGCCTCGCGTCACACCCTTACTAACGACTCACAGTTCCTCACAAGTTCCTACGTCTTACCTGCCTCCAGAGTTTACGTCTCACCAGCGTCCCCTTGCCCCTTCAAGTCCCCATGCTCCTTTGCGTTCCCTTCAAGTCCCCATGCCCCTTTGAGTTCCCTCCGAGTTCCCTTTGAGTCTCTTTGGCCCTTTGAGTTCCCTTCGAGTCCCCTTGGCCCTTTGAGTTCCCTCCCAGTTCCCTTTGAGTCCCTTTGGCCCTTTGAGTTCCCTTCGAGTCCCCTTGGCCCTTTGAGTTCCCTCCCAGTTCCCTTTGAGTCCCCTTGGCCCTTTGAGTTCCCTTCGAGTTCCCTTCGAGTCCCCTTGGCCCCTTTGAGTTCCCTCCGAGTTCCCTTTGAGTCCCCTTGGCCCTTTGAGTTCCAGCGCCGTCCTGCCTGGCCTCCCAGGACCAACATTGCCGCTCAGAGACAACCCGGACCGAGCAAAGCCTTCTGTCTCAATGAATCTTTGAAAGCACCTTACAACCTGGGAGTGTCCTTGCATTTGGGGCAGATCTCTGAGTGTAGCACGACAGACACTCTGATAAAAGGGATGCAAATGTGTATATTGTATGGGTATGTTGTGTATATCGTGTGTGTGTGTGTGTGGGTGTATATATATATATATATATATATATCCTGTTTTCTTTTTCTTTTCCCTCTAACGTTGCTGCTGTAACACCCGAATTTCCCCCATGGGAATCAATAAAGTATTATCTTATCTTATCTTAAATAAGCACAAAAAAAAGTATTAAGTTAACAAACCAAAACAGAAAATCTTTATGCGGTGTGTGTGCCTGTCAAGTAGCATGTTGTTCATTGTGTGTTAATTATTTGCAAGTTCTGCACAGTTTCTTTGTTTTTTTTTCTTTGTTATTTATCTATCTAGATGGTGCGGCGCAGGAGGCAGAGTGATCGTCCTTGGAACCGAACATTCCTGGATCCTTTTAGTGCGTCGAAGTGTTGTTGACCAAGACACTGAACCTCAAACTGCTCTCCTGGCGCTGCTAGATGGCAGCCAACTGCTCATTCTTCATCCATGATGTGTTAAATGCAGAGGAGGAATTTCCCCGCAAGGGATTAACAAATTATCTGTCTAAGATAAAATAAAATAAGATGGACTTTATTGATTCCACGATAGAGTTATTCATTTGTCACAGCAGCATTTCAAGGTAGAAAAAGTGTGCAAATAGTAATCGAAAAAAAAAAAAAAATGTAAGTAAGGATATGGATACAAATGAAGACTATGTACAACATAAAAAAAAGAAAAAAAAGACATAAAAAATTAAAAAATAAAACTTCAAGAGGAACCAAAGAATTGCCATGTGCAGAGAATGGTCTTAGAAACAGCAGGTGCACAGAAGGGGATGTGGGTGGTAAAAGAAGTGATAATGAGTAAGGTGTCCTGGAGGGTGTATAAATACTGCATAATATAAATATAAATATTGCATGGATAATAGTGGTAGGTAGAGGTGGGGGCAGTGCAAAGAAGGGATGGCGGTTAGTGGGGTAGATCAAAAAAAAAAGGGTTTTGGGATGCTTGCGAGCAGCATCAGCACCTTGCTACATGCAGAAGAGTTGATGTGCTTGTTGTATTGAACACTGGCGGTGGAATGAAGGACCTGCAGTGACGTTCCTTCTTGCAGTGAGGATGCAGCGGTCTTCAGCTGAGGAGCTGCTTCGAGCCACCACGGTGTAATCCCGAGGGTTAGCGGGGTTTTCCCTGATGGATGTTAGCTTAGCTACAACCTTACTGTTTAGATACAGTTTAGAACACCCAGGCATCTGCACTCGTGCATGATCTTGAAGTCGAGGACCTGGACCTTCGCCCGTGCTGCCTGGGGGGCAAACCTCTGGAAGACAATCACCTTCAACTTGTTCTTACTGACTCTGATCCATCCATCTGTCCAAGCTCGAAGTGCTTATGTAAGTGCGCTATACAGGTACACATGTGGTGCAGTAACCTGTGAGGTGACCCTCAACAGCTGCTCTTGTTCTTCAAGTTGACATCTTTTTTCTTTCCAAAAATTGCAAGGGCTTGTCTTTTAGCGCAGGGTGTTTTGTCTCAATGTAGCAGGGCAGTTTTGAGGGTTTCATAGCTTCATTAGCTGGCCGTTCGCCGCGTGTAATGCATAGTGGGTGCAGAGCTTGTGTTTCACTTATTGCGATGAACTGGTGACTTAGGTAGGAATCGTCATATTTTCCTTTAAATGCAGCTTTCTTTTTGCTAGCAGTCTTGCAACGAGGAAACAGTTGTTTTCCAAAATAAGATCTGGAAGGTCTAATGAAAAAAAACTATTAACAAAAACAAAAACAAGTTTTACCTTTTTTTTTCATCCATGCTGTTAAATTTAAGTACAATGACATTGTAACAAAAAAAATAAATAAAAATACAGGGTGTTTATTTTGCGCAATCGTTCTGTATTACTGTATTGTAGATACATTCAAGTCCTGCTCCCTTTTGTTGCCTGTTTCCTTCTGGAGGACACCGTGGCGAATGATCTACCTCCATAAGGATAACCAAGCGGATAACTGTATTTCTGCATCCTGTTCTCTCACGTCAACTAACCTCACGTTCTCTTTCACTGCATCTAAAAGTCTCCCATTGGCTCTTCCTCCAGGCCTCCTGCCAGGCAGTTCAAACCTCAGCATGCTTCTTCCATTATATTCACTATTTCTACTCTGTACATGTCCAAAAAAATCTCTGTCTGGCCTGTCCAAACATCTCACGTGAGCTGTCCCTCTGATGGACTCGTTTCCGATCCTATCAATCACTCTCAGAGAGTACCTCAATATTCTTATGTCACGTCCAGCTCTGCCCCGTGCGTTTTCCTCCAGCATTGCTGGTCGGGCCACCATCTCGTACGCCTCTCCATTCATGTGCACGTTTGTACACGTTTCTCGATCTATTTTCCACTCTTCTCCATAACTCGGGACTAAAACGTCAACCTTCATTAAATCCACTCCCTACCGGCTGTTTTATTTCCCTTTAAAATAACAAGCAGGTATTCTTTCTTGCTGGATCTAACCTTAGTTCCTCTCCTTTGCAGGCCACGTTTTTATGTTTTACTCCCTAAGTTCCCTGTTCTCACTATGGATCACAAAGGTCATCTGTCCAACCTCATGTGTCTGCATGTCCTTCACCGTCGTGAAGAAGAATGGTCTGAGAGATGATTCTTAATGCAGATGCAACTCCACCTCGAATTTTCCTGTCACACTCGTGGCGCACCTCACCACTGTGTCACTGTTCTCATACAAGTCCGGCACCACTCTAAAATACTGATTCCAGACTTCTTTTACGATTCCTTTTCGTTTGTGTACTTTTTCTAGATCCACAAAGGCAGAGACATTTTCTGTCCTTCTCTATCAACATTCTCAAAGCTTATATTTCATCTTTCGAACTCTTTCAGTGTTTATTATCGTATGCAGACCGTGGAAACCGGTTTCCCGGTACCATGAAATTCTTACTTTGCCGTCCGCAGTGCAGCCAGATAAGTAGCGATAAATAACTAAATAATTCATACTGTTGTAAAATGATATAAGCACTGCAGGGAAATGCAAAAGCATATTGCTGCTCACGAACACTCACTCCTGCTGCGAGTTTAGCTTCCACTGCTCATTCCATAACGTCATCGTTCGACTCATCAAGTTTATTCCTCCTTAGTTACCCCAACGCCGCACATCTACCTTCTTCTTAAAAATCGGCAGCAGCACATTCCTCCATTCCTCGGGCATCCTGTCACCCTCTGGGATCCTTTTGGAATATCTCGACCAAAACTCTTCTCTCCGAGGCACACCCACACCTCCAAAGGTCTTCCCAGTCTTCATCCCTCGTTGATGCCCTCCTCAGTCTCCGCAGCATCGTACTTCTCATCGTTCACCTCTTCCACTTTCCGCCGTTCTCTTCCGTTTTCCTCATTCATCAACTCTTCAAAGTCCTCTTTCCGTCACACCTCTGCAGCCGCCTGTCAATGCATGTCCCTCTATCCTTAATGACTTTAACGTGCTACACTACCTTCCCATTTCTACAGCTCTGCTTCGCTAACCTGTACAAATAATTATCGCCCCCCCCCTTACTGTCCGACCAAGCGCACAAGCCGACCTTCACTTTACGATGAATCTCCCTGTACTCCTGTTTACTCTCTTCAGTCCCCTCAATGCCCTGCTTCTTATTAGCGATCGTCTTCCTCTGCATACATTCTTGCAGTTCCTCATTCCACCATCTAGTCTCTAAATAAACTTTTCTTCAAGATGACAAACTCTCCGACCTTTCTCCACAATCACATTAGCCTCAGTTATCCAGT
>CAAKHD010013822.1:70638-73138 GCA_901007705.1 Fistularia tabacaria | reverse complement strand
TTGGCAGGACATTAAAAATCCCGGAGAGACATCCCTCATTCCTTTGATTTCTCTTTTGAAACCAATGAAAACAGGACTAGTCATTTTCAAGAAGTGCTCTTTAGTTTTCATGTGAATCACACGTCTGGTTAGGGATGGAAAATAACCCGTCTCAGTGAGAAATAAAGAATTACTCGATGGATTCTAGTTTTGAATGTAATTTCATGATGCCTGTGTCTTATTATGACTATCCTTTTAACTTTTGTTATTTTTTAAGATTATTTAGATTTCCCACTTTTTCTTCTTACTGTTTTGTAAGTAGAGTCATGATTTTTTTTAACTTGTTTTTTCTCCTGATTTTCCAGTGAATCAATGAAAATATGATTGCTTAAATTCCTTCCTAATTTGAGGATTCCATTTTTATTTTCAATTTGTGACGTTTACTTTTCACTTTATGTTCTTTTCAGTGATGGAAAAGCTGCTGATAAGAAAGGGAGCCCCGACATACGCATGTTTTCAGACATTATTTCTTCCTGATGATGGGAAATCGTACGTGATCAGCGCACAGATGTACAGAAACATGGCACACTCGTGGAGATCACATTGTAAGATCCTTTTAGAGATGTGCGCTCCTGATCATCGGCATGTCTCGCAATGGGTGAGAAATGCAACTCTTTTACTTGTATCTTCGCAAAGAAAAAAACACATTTTCAGTCATAACATTCCCCTCCCTGTCAGCGAAAGCGTTGCCTGGTTGACTTGATAGAGACAGAGACATAAGAGCCAGCCGGAATTTAAGAGGCTTAATTCGCCAGTATACATTCTGTGCAGGAGCGCAGGGGTTTGCTTGTTTATTTATTTATTCAGGGGCGGAACAGTGGCGCCGTTATTTGCAGTTTCGTCTCACATGACGAAAGACCCTGAATCGCCTCCCACAAGGGGGCCTTTCTGTGTCAGGTTTGCACGTCTGCATGCGTTTCCTGCGGGTTCTCCGGTTTCCTCGTGGCAGTCATAAAACATGCAGAGGGTTAAATGGAATAAAATTATAAAAAAAAAAAAATGCCCGGATGTGTAAATGAGAGGGGGAATGATTGGCTGTCTCTGTTTGTGGCCCTGTGATCGACTGGTCGAGGGTGTACCCCGCCTCGAGCCCCAGGGACAGCTGGGATAGCCTCTAGCGTCCCCACAACCCAAAGTGCAGGAAAAAAAAAATTGGATGAATGGATGTATTTTTTTATTTTTTCGCCCTTTTTCCACCGAGAGGGGGAAGAATCCTGCAAGGTGAACTTAAAACTGCACTTGAGATAATGAAGTTTTAGCAGAGGTAAGTAAGAAGAGGCAGAGGGAAAAAAAAAAAACGATCAACTTTTCTCTGAGTTTCACTAAACTTTCTCTCCCTTCGAAGCTTGTCTCACAGTTGGCAGCCTCATAATCTCTGCAGATCTGAGCAACTGGCACTGGATGCTAGGCAAGCAGTGGGCAGCCAGACAGGCGAAACCACAAACAGCAAAAAAAAAAAAAAAATGAAATAAACAAATAAATAAAATAAAAAATTTAAAAAAAAAAAAAATATATTATCATCCGTGTCATTGATTAAATCAAGCGTTTCTACCAGCATGACTACCGGCAGCCAGCCAGCACAGGTGACTTGGGTCAGTTACAGGCTGTAGAAAAACGCTAAGAAAAGTATTCGCAAAATAAGTAGACACTGAAATAAGTTAGCAACAATATCCCCCCCCCCCAAAAAAACCTTCACATTCAAAAAACATTCATTTAGTTATGTTTCCATCCATCCTGTACATGAGGCTGCAAGTCCAGTATGCAGGCAGATATTTCACTTAAGATCACAAAAAAAAGAATTACAACAATCCCAAGTGACAAATGCCTTTCTAGAAAAAAAATGAAACTCAGCTTATTGACTTTGTTGTTAAATTAATTCCCACATTTTCTCCTGACAGAATCTCGTATTTGTACTTACAGTCTGACAGATAACAAATGAGCATGTGGTTCGGGATATGCAGAAGGTGCCCAAGAGTGTGTAATTAACAAGGCAAGAGTTTGAATATTGTGAGAAGGGATGGAAATAAATTACCTGTTTAATAACAGTGAAGGTGATTTATTGTTGACTCTGAGGAAAAGTGTTAATGTGAGGAGGTGCTTTCAGGTGGGATTCATTTTTAGCATTTGGTTTCAGATTCTACAGCTAATAACAAAGTATCCAATATGAATACAATATATAGATATATCTTCTTCTTCTCCTTTCGGCTTTTCCCTTCAGGTGTCGCCACAGCGAATCAACCTCCTCCATCTAACTCTATTCTCTGGATCCTCCTCTGTCACACCAACTACCTTCATATCTTCTCTCACTACGTCCATAAAGCTTCTCTCAGGTCTTCCACAAGACCTCCTGCCTGGCATCTCCCATTCCAGCATCCGTCTACCAATATAGTCCCTATCCCTCCTCTGTCCATGACCCAACCATCTCAGTGTGGCTTCTCTGACCTTCTCTCTGCTGAAGCGA
>CAAKHD010013822.1:11704-70618 GCA_901007705.1 Fistularia tabacaria | reverse complement strand
TCAACATCTTCATCTCTGCTACCTCCAGCTCTGCCTCCTGTCTTTTGTTCAGTGCCACTGTCTCCAAACCACACAGCATCTCTGGTCTCACCACTGTCTTGTAAACCTTTCCTTTCATTCTAGATGAAATTCTTCTATCACAATAATATATATATATTTGTGTTGTGTGTGTGTGTGTGTGTGTGTGTGTGTGGCATAGCTCTAATATCTGAAGGTGAGTGCCAAATTCCACGAGCATATCCCATTTCTAAATCAAAGCAATCCTATAAAAGCATAAGCGGGTAGTTTGTGTTTTGTTCAGTGACAGCCTGCAAGACACATGAGTATTTATCATTTTGCACAGCAGAAGAGTCTCATATCCAGTTAAAACAAGAAAACAGGAATCAAACCCGTGCACCAAAATTAGGATCATCATTGACTCCCAGAGACCGATTTGTAAATAAGTTACATCAAACTCGGTGGAGTTTCGTTTCTAAATGGATGGACAACCTGGCCTCATTAGTAACACAAAGTGTATTTTTCACGCGCTTCCATTTTTAGATGAACACGACACATCAGTCATGTTCAGTGATTCTATGCCACAATGGACAAGCGCATGGATTTTAACTACTACTCTTCATTGAGGAGACTTTTCTTTTGTTATCCATCTTGCTTTTTACCTTCTCATTCCCCTGATAGAGCCCAGAGGGGCCATATCTTATATCCCGCTCAAGCATTTTTCAAAATGCTCTGAAAAGTTCTTGCAATTCTGGGATGGTGGAGGAAAATAGCAAGTACAATTGCAAAAGGTCACAGTCATTAGGTCTTGGTCTTTTTTTCCTAGAGCTAGGTGCTTATAGGCGCTGACCTGTGAAATATCACAGCCTGTGAGCTGCTCAGCAAAATGATGCAATTTGAGAAGATGTCACTCTTCACCCCCTGCTGACCCCGTCCAGACTGGCAGGGGAAGACTGATAACTCACAGCAACCCCATCAATCTGTCAGCCGAGGGATTCCCTTTCACCTGATTCTAGTATTTAAAATTCATCGCCAGTATCACTTTTTTTTTTTTTTTTTTTTTTTTAACTTTTTCATCATGAGCTCCCTGCTGTAAAAATGTTAAAAAGTTATCTTCTATTACATTTTAACTTCATGGATTTGATGCATGTACAGCAGACATATTTGACAAAATGGTGGCAAATTTGATAAGTAAAAAAAAATAGATTGACTGCATAGTAAAGGATACAGATTTATTGTTGGAAAAATTGGAAAAACAGCCTCCACTCAATCGCTTAGTCTACAAAAGTATTTGGTATCTTCTTCCTCTTCTCTTCCTTTCAGCTTTTCCCTTTCAGGGGTCTCCACAGCGAATCAACCTTCTCCATCTAACCCTATTCTCTGGATCCTCCTCTCTCACACCAACTAACTTCATATCTTCTCTCACTACATCCATAAATCTTCTCTTTGGTCTTCCTCTAGACCTCCTGCCTGGCATCTCCAATTCCAGCATCCGTCTACCAATATAGTCCCTATCCCTCCTCTGTCCATGACCCAAGACCATGACCTCCAGCTCTGCCTCCTGTCTTTTGTTCAGTGTCACTGTCTCCAAACCATACAGCATCTCTGGTCTCACCAGTTTTGTAAACCTGTCCTTTCATTCTAGATGATCTTCTTCTATCACAAAGAACCCCAGGGACTTTTCTCCACCCATTCCAACCTGCTTGAACCCGTTTCTTAACCTCTTTTCCACACTCTCCGTTGCTCTGGACTGTTGACCCTAAGTAACTGAAATCCTCCAACTTCTTGATCTCCACTCCCTGTAGCCTCAGCGTTCCACCCGGGTTCCTCTCATTCACACACATATATCCTGTCTTGCTAAGACTAACCTTCATTCCTCTCCTTTCCAGAGCAAACCTCCACCTCTCAAGATTTTCCTCATCCTGTTCCCTGCTCTCACTACAGATCACAATGTCATCTGCAAACATCATGGTCCATGGAGATTCCTGTCTAACCTCATCTGTCAGCCTGTCCATCACCACTGCAAACAAGAAAGGGGCTCAGAGCTGATCCCTGATGAAGTCCCACCTCCACCTTGAACTTCTCTGTTTCACCTACAGCACACCTCACCACTGTCTCACAACCAGCATACATGTCCTGCACCAGTCTAACATACTTCTCTGCTACTCCAAACTCCCTCATACAAAACCAGAGTTCTTTTCTCGGCACCCTGTCGTATGCTTTTTCTGGCTCTTAGGTATTTGGTATACTGTACTATATTTCCCAACAGCAGACCACTATCGCACCAGGTCCGTCAGGAAAATCCTACTTGGTTAGGTGATAATAGAATAGATATGGCTAAAAGTCTGTCTATTCCTTAATACTCCTTTGGTTTGCAAAGTGATAGACAAAATGGTAAATATTGTGTCTGCATACATGTTGAATGTTAAGCGGACTTGCAGTTGGAAGCAGTTGGAAAAGACCGTTTTGGTTGTCGTTGTGTGGCATGTGCGTATCAAGTTGGAAAACATTGTGTTAATGCTGCCCCAGGAGGTGAATTGGTTGAGTTGTAATTCAGCTGGTCCAACTGTGACTTCAAAGTTATATTATCCATGTAATGAGAGAGAGACGTGAATATATGATCCATAAATATAGATACACGTGTGTGTCTGTGTGTGCGTTTTTCAAGAAGTTCATGTTATATAATAACAAAGTTACATATCTGTGATACCCAGTGCCCTTAGTGCTACGATGCTGGAGGCCAAAACAGCTTTTTTTTTCCTATCACAATATCCAAATTATATAACTGGAATATGATTAATGTGAAGCAATGACATAAGACTTGAATATAACACCCCTTTAAGAGCAAGCATGTTTGCTGTCACATTGTCAGTTAATACTATTGTTTCGCATGCAGAGAATTTTTAGTGTAACAGAATTTTTATTCGATAAGGTGGAACAAATATGGCCTTAAGTAAACCACACACACATATTCCAGCTTTGTCCTAAACCACATCTATTTTGGAAGGAGGTTTTTGACGCCCTCAAAGCGGTTTTCAAACGGGACGTCCCACAAAACCCTACAAATTACATATTCATTAAGACTTAAAAAGTCAAGAGAAAATGTGTGTCATGTTCTTTAAGAAAACATAGAACTGAAAAAATAAAAATAATGAAGACAAAGTGCAAAATCAACGATATATAAATACAAAATGCAAAGGAAATTAGTCACAAGAGATGTTGTGACAATGATTGTGTGAAAAACAAAACTCCAAAACTTGACAAACTCAACTCTGGCAAGGAATAAAGGGACAGGTACATGACAAACTAGCAATGGACAAAAAGAAACATTGACCAATCAGGGGTGTCAAAGTCACTTTAGCTCAGGGGTCACATGGAGGAAAATCCATTCTCAAGCGTGTCGGACGGGTGAAATCATGACATATTAACTTCTGTTAATGTACCTATAGTTCAATGCACCCTTGAAACCTGGTATCTTTTAGCTTTGCCAGCCAGATTAAACCTGGTCATGGGCCTGAACTCCAGTTTCACACCCGCTAGCGACTATACAGTATATTCATTAGCAATGAAAATTAAAACACATGGACACATTTAAGAATAAACCGGGGATGAGGAGTATGCGTGGACAGTTCACAACTTCAAGGACTTGACACTTTGAAGCTCAATATCTAAGATGATGGTGAAATAACTTGCTACTCAGCACTTTAATATCCACAAGGGCAACCAACTGTCAAAACTAGAGATTGATGGAGTTCAACGTAGCGGATGAAATTCTAGTGAATGACACGGCTAATGCACTGATGACTATCGCCATAGAAGCCATCACTGAAACACCTTCATGCAGCGGCAAATGTTGCAAATGGATGCTAGGCTACAAGATGAGTGGCCAGCGCTACATGGGAGAAGAGACTTGAGGGCCTAGCTTGCGAACTGAGCTTCAGAAAGGTGATGAGATCAGGTAGAAAATACCTGCCAGTTACAACAAGATGCTCATCAACAAAGCTCTGGAGACTGCTAACTGATGAGCTGGAGACAACCAGGGACCAGGCGTTACCCACACCAACTGAGAGCATAGATGAACCAGCTGTTAAGATCAGGAACCCATCCAGAGTGGCTGACCCAAGCTCTACAGTCCTCATCATGAAAAACCATGACCATGGAAGTCGAAAAAGGCCCTGGTGCTGTCCAACCACCTGCCTGAAACCTTGACTAACCTATTCGTATGACATTGAAGCAGTGGTCAGACATCACAGCAGCAGAGAGGAGTGGGTACTTGGATCAATACATGAGCAGTTATATTCAATCATTTAATTAATTTATTTATTTTTATTTTTTACTTCTATCTACAGTAACTCAGAGGCTAAATTAAAGAGGCTAAACAGCTTTGAGGATGCCTTGCAGTGCAGGGTCGATTTTCTGTCAGTAATGGACAAACTTAGCCTCCACTCTTCCATCTAGATATGAGTTGTGAAAGTTATTTACATGCAGATTGCTCATTCTTTTATTGTTTAAGGTCAACATTGTATTGAAAATTGACAAACTGACTGGGAGAGACTCGAGGTGTCAGCACTATCTTGACCTTTCCAAGAAGATGTTAGACGTGCCATTTTCCAAGATGTCCAGTGAAAAAAACAACATGCATTCCAATTGTTCTCACTCAAACTGTGTCTAATATTTCCTACTTAATCAACCATCTATCTATCTATCTATCTATCTATCTATCTATCTATCTATCTATCTATCTATCTATCTATCTATCTATCTATCTATCTATCTATCTATCTATCTATTTATGTATCTATCTATCTATCTATCTATCTACCTATCTATTTTTTTCATCTGCTTATTCACTGTTTCTTTTTGGAAATTTTTTGGAAATGTCCTAATTTGCAATTAGGTCCTAATATATATATATATATATATATATATATATATATATATATATATATATGGATTTGATCTAAATTGTGTTCACTCTTTAGAAAAAGTCAAGCTATTGGCCTATATGTCAAAAGACAAATCTGTAGGAAACATACAAAAAACATACAAAAAGATGATCTGAAACCATCAGATTACTTCCTACATTTTTTATTTAAGTACAAAGTTCCTTTTAATTTCATAACATTTCAAGATTTGGATATTTTGTTGTTTTTTTTTTAGTTTGTTTCTAATATTAGTCTTTTCTAAGGTGGTGCAACTTTCAGTTTGATTCATGCCCACTTTTCTTTCTTGTCATTGATCAAATTAGAGCCATGATATTAATTAGTCAAGAACAGAAAGACAAATCAGGGATTGACTTTTCATGTCTCGAATTGCAAATTTTGATCGCAGTAAATGCCTGTACTTTTCTTTTTAATCTGAAACTGAGTCTGAATGGATGCAAATATAATGAAATTAGCGCCTTTGGAATCAATGTTGTACAACCAAGCAAGGTGCGTGAAGGTACGTTGTCAGCTACTGTCTAGATAATATCATGGTGCATTTCACCGTGACGGAAGAGTTTGTTTAAGTCAATTTAATGTCTAAACATTTTATGGAAAAGCAGCGGAGAGATGAAACTAAAGATCAATGCAAGTCCCAGCTTTGGTCAACCAAGTTAATTCCAGTGCCTGTTAACTGTAAAGTAAGTCATGTCCAGCCCTTGCTATTAGTCCATGAAGGGTACGATACGGCAGGCAGACTGAGTCCCAACTGAAAGTCAAGCAAGTAAAGTCCAATCTCTGCTTTTAATGTAAAAAGGCAACTAAAGTACATACTTTGGGTCAAGTGAAACTCTGTCATTGCTATAAATGAGATCATCTGAGTGCTTGCTTCAAATCTATCATGCCTTATGATTCTGCTATAAGTAACACCAATTGAGCTGGTTATAAATCGGGGTCAATTCAAGACCAGCCAAATTTAGATCCTGCTCTTACTATGTTGATTAAAAGTTGAATCCCCACTTTAGGAAAGGTGAGTCAGGTCCAGTTTCAGCTGGAGGTATAATGAAACAAACTGTCTCTGCTGTAAGTCAGAAACGGCAAGTGTCGTGCCTGCTGAAAGTAACAGCTATCAGCTCAAGCCTCTGCTATAAATGAAAGACTCTAAATCAAGACCTTGCTCCAACTAAAGCCAGTCCAGTTCAGCCCTTGCTACTAGTTAAACAAGTCAGCTCTATCCTCTGGGGCTGGACATATGAAGTTGAGTTCTGGCTAGGACTCAAGCGGGTCCAGTTAAGTCCCTGCTGTAAATTAAGTAGACGCTGTTCCTGACAGTTATGTCCCTCACGCAACATGTTTACGGTTACTGGACAGAATCATTGCTAAACTTAAAGTCAATTAAGTCAAGACCCTGATAGATGTCCAATTCCTGGATTGTGCAAAGTGCAGCTCATGCTGTACATTAAACGAGTCAAGCCAATACCCTACTACAAGTGTAGGGAGAAAAATCCAGTCATTTCTATTTGTATGCTATTCAAGTCCAGGTGTTGCTGTACGTATAGTAATTCAACTTGCGTCCCTCAGTCAAGAACGTCAATCCAGGCCCCATCATAAGTCAAACAAGTCAAAATTGTTCCTGCTGTAAGCATAACTTATATAAGTCAGACGAGTCTCACCTCGGGGCGAATATTAGTCAAGAAAATCCCCAAATCTAGGACTGGATACGAACACATGTCAAGTGATGTGTTTTATTATTCCTCGATCCAAAGATTTACTGATGCCATCTCTGGCAATT
Source organism: Fistularia tabacaria (assembly GCA_901007705.1). Lineage (NCBI taxonomy): Eukaryota > Metazoa > Chordata > Actinopteri > Syngnathiformes > Fistulariidae > Fistularia > Fistularia tabacaria. The sequence continues at coordinate 63,907 of CAAKHD010013822.1, read as the reverse complement.
AAAAGGTGTTTAATACAAAAAGCATAAGGAAAAAAAAAAATCCTTGGAGGTTTTCAAAGAAGCGCTTAAAAATAAGTCCAAACTACACAGAAGGCATCTCAATGTCAGGAATGAGTGTTTATAACTTTAGCTCCATTGCAGAACCATCACTTCAAGCTGGACAAAGGAACTAAAGAAAGTAGAGCATGCTTACAGCACTATTTTCAAAATAGAATGTGACCAATAAAGATCGAGTGAAGTTTCTTTGGCTTTAGGCAAGTCAATTTTTGGTGTGTGAAAGAGTGATTACACAAAGAAGTTGAAAACCATCTTGCTGGCATGAATCATTAGAAGGTTTTGCTGAATGTGAAGTCCTTCCTACTTTTCCTCATCCTTACAAAATAGAAAATATCGTGGTCGTTCAACATTTCAGCTCGGAAAAAATGAGTGGTTGGGACGACCAGAGACGATGTATCTTCCAAAACATGAATTGGGTATAAAAACGAGCAAAAGATAGCTTCAGCAACACATGTTTCTTGTGTTATTGTAGAAAGATCGAGATCATTCTCAAGGTGCCCCTTTGCTTGTATTTTAAGTCTGCATAAGAACAAGCTACCCCTGTGCATTGACTTTGGCTCCCTCTACAGAGTAGAATTTAAAATCCCATTTCTTCAAGAACTCTTAGAACCCACCCAGTCAGACCACCATGATCCCAGTACGCAGGGTTATTTGTTGTCCCTTCGGACAGAACTGGGGCCAAAGCATTCAGTTTCTAAGCTCCTCTTTTATGGAGCCATCTTCCAATGTCAATCCAGGGAGCAGGAATCCTCTCTTTGTTTAAAAATAGACTTAAGACATTTCTTTGTGAGGGAGCACATAGAGCAAGGCTAACCCCGAGTTATGCTGTCGTAGGCTTACTCTCTTAATGCCAGGCTTATACCTCACGATGTTCCAGTCGTTGACGTCAAACTGGAAGAAATCTTAAAACCTCGCAGCAAGTACAGCGGAGTCTTACTGGAATCGCAGCTTGCTCTCGTCATCTCGGTCGTTGCTGGTGTAAGCTGGCAGTCTCAAGCCTTAGCGCAGTCGTAGCTCAGTCTTTTCCTAGTCTTTGGGCTTGCGACAATATCAAGCATGTTTGATGTGACCACGAGTGTGCATTACGTCACCACAAAGACTGAATCAAAAACCAATAGATGAGCCCCAACTAAAACCGGACAAAGGAAAACAGGCCGACAAACAATGGGCAGAGCTGCATTGGCTGCAGAGACGGTATTTGCTGGTCGTGTGGATGAACAGAACAGTGTAGAGCGTCTGGACAGTCCAGTCCTGTCCAGACAGTATGGACAGTCCGGAAAGAGGAGTGCCTGGTGGAACGTGGGCAGAACAGCCAAGCTTGTACAACGTCAACTGTCGAAAGTATCATGACCGAAGGGGCAAGGAAAAGCTGTAATAACAGTAATAATAATGCATATTAATTTAGCCCACTTATTGCTGTTGGACTTACTTTACTTTATATTTTATCTAATTCTCAATTTACCTTTATTTTTTATATTTATAGATGTTCAACTGCTCTAGGTTGCACTCCTTCCAATTTCCCTTCGGGGACAAATAAAGTTACTTTGAATTTGATTCTGATTATTGGACCTAAATAGCAGATGTACGGCAAATTCTTCATGAAGACAGTGCATGGTGGCAGAAAAAAAAAAACTGTTGAAAGAAACTAGTTGTGGTTTCCCACAAGCCTTTTCAAAATCTTTGCCATTAAGTCTTTGGATGTGAGATCCACAGTCTTTTGCAAATTCTCATTCTCAGCCGAGTCTCAGCATCGTTAGACTGCACTAAGACTTGAGACTCTGGAATCTAGTGAGCCGCGATGAGTCGACGGTTTCACGCAAGCCTTTTGAAAATCTTTAGTCTTTAGTCTTTAGCTGTAAGCTTAGCATAAGGGCTATGCCATGAGGCACTTCCCTCATTCCTTTCACTCATCCTATCCTGTCTGCACTCTTGTCCCTTCACCAATGCAGGCTAGTAACCTCATGTCTCCTGTCGAGTCCCTGGCTCTCTTATTTTGCAGATTCCCGGGAAGAACGGCTTGATCTACTGCAGCAGTCCAGCCAGGCCCCCCCCATTATTTCAATATTTCTTCCATGAATATTGAGCCCATTATTATGTATCACGAGTGTTATTCACCGGCCTTGGAGCCTTACTCGTGTAAGTTGTTTGTGGTTGTCCGTCCCAACCATCAAACCACTGCTGCCTCTGTCACACCCTTGCTTTCTATCTCCATCCTTCTCTCTCACGTCGAGACAGAAGGCCGCCTGGTTTCTGCCCGGTTTAGGGCAGCTGTTTTTTTGACGCTGTCGCCAAGTTCTTGCTCATGGGCAATGTTGGTTTCTGTAAATCATTTGAAAGTGTGTGGTTCAGACACGCTTTCGTTGTAAACTATCATGAGACAACTCTGTTGTGTTTCAGTACCCTGAAAATAAAATTCAACTTGGATTAATATCTGCTAATTCCCAACTGTTTTTCATCTTTCATACACACATAAAGTTGTATGATTGTATTATTTTCCTTTCACGTGCTGTAGGCTGTGTGACACCTTCACCTTCAACTCAAAATGCCCCGTGAGTTGCTGTTTTGTTTTAAGTCTTTCTGCTTAAATCAGTGGCAAGCCATTTATCTAGCCTGCAAGGCAACAGTCACACAAATGAACAACTGTGTATCAAACGTGTATGTATGGGGACATGTTTATGTTTGTTATATTTCCGGAAGGTCGTGCAGCATGTCAAATGACAGAGCAGAACAAGAGCTCGGCAAACAGTATCATGCATCAGGCGTGCCCATTTGACCAAGCATGACACTGTCACAGTACGCACTCACAAATGACTGTGAGAGGATGAAGGAGTACGTGAGGACGCCGTGCTTGTACATATCAAGGGAATGCTAATAACAACATGAGAGTATGTGGAACAGTTTTGAGGCATTGAAAGACAATATACTGCAACTTGAAAAAAAAACAAACATGTAAAGGACAACTTGATCCTCGTTATTTTCATACAAACAGATATTACAAAAGCAAAAAAAGACACAACAAGGTATGTAATAGTGACAGTCGAAAGATTTATCTGTACTTGCCTCCAAAGTGTGCTCTCTGTGACGCTGCTGATGTGAAAGTCATATAGCTTGGTGAGTATCAGGATAACCTGTAAAGAGAGGACAATGATTATCCCAAAACACTTATTTTTATACCATGTACCGCATAGCAAGCAAGGGGGTCTGGAATCAACATAATTATAAATCGTAATTTTTAAATCTAAAGAATGTCAATAATTAGTAGCACTGTGTGTGCAATGAGTGAAAGATTGAAAGTTAAGTAATTAAAAATCAGCAGGTTTACGACCAATCATTAAGTCCGGCCTTTGAAATAAAGGTTTTTTTTTTCAATTACCAGTCAGCCAGTATGGCTGAAATCTTTGCAAGGATTAAATCTGAACATCCTAACCCACCTTCCACAGCTCACATTCAAACAGCCACGCAGACACACACATACATACACCAACGCATACACACACACACACACACACACACACACACACACAAATACACAAAAACTGCCTTTTTTTTCTCTTAAGATTTATATTTCCCTCCAATTCGATGTTCTGGATTTAGCCGTCATTCTTGCTGCAAGTGTAGATATCATGTCCTGCAGCGGTCCACTTAGATAGGACCAAAACATGTCTTTGTTTTTATCTCTGTGTAATTAAGGTTTATAATTACACTATGTGTGTGTGTATCTATCTCTAACACTAACTACAAGTTACTCCATTACTTCACTTGCAAATGCAGACATTAGTGATGCCTAAAAGCCTAGTGAGGAATAAGCTACAGGGGTTTCACTCACTTAAGTTACTTCAACAGAGGCTTGATGTGTTGCCAAGCACATCTGTTGACCATGGGGGGAAAAAAACTGCTGTTTATTGCAGCGAGCTGCTTCTACTCAGAACGCCAAGGGCCTTTTCTGCCTTGTAACATTCTAGTTGAGAAATTCACTGCACTGTATATTGTGTAAATGCTACTGATGAAAGCAAAATAACTCTCTTACCCATCATCATACAGAGATTGTCTGGTCTTTTGCCCTTTTCTAACAATCAAATCACTGATCGCAATTTTTTCTTTGATTTATCTCGCACATTATGAGCGCTCCATAAATATTCACTTCTATGCGGATGAAACCCAGATGTACCTCAAAATGAAGCCGGTGTTCAAACCGAGAAATGTCTTACGTACATAAAAACCTGGATGACTGCAAACCTTTTTTGCGCAACTCTGACAAAACAGAAGTTGTCATTGTGGGCTCTACTCCTCAGGACAGCCATTCCTAATGATGTTGCCTCTGCGGACGGTGTCACAGCAGGCGTATTCCTTCTCAAAAACAATGCAGGAAAACGATTTCATGCTTCTGTGTCTTCCCTTATCTGTACTTTAAATTCTGTAAATGCTACTGCTGGAAGTAAAATAACTATTTGCTTTCAAGATGAATTTGTAGTTCATTTAAAGCCACTCATGAATTGATGAACATACCCTGAGTAATGTTCTGGCAAATTTCTGATGTTCATGGCAGAGCAGGCCGATGCGAACTTTTCACACCTATATAAAATAGGGTGCCTAAAATACGCTGCTTCGTCTTATAAGCAATTATATCTCTCAGTCCAAACAAAGGGCAGGAAAACGTAGGGCCAGCCAGCACGGGCAACCCATTGACAATCCATGCACACGTCCCATCACAAGAAGAACCTACTGCTGGGTGCTTCCTTTATCCCCTGTTGTGCCCAAGCAAAGAAACAGCACAAAACAAAATAGGCACCGGACCGGTCATCTAATAACGAGGAGAGGCTAACCAGGTTTCTCTTGTGACCACCATAAAGGAGAGAGACAGGTTTGCAGAATCTGTAAATGAGGACGCACTGCTTTGTAGTGATCTCACACAAACCGTGAAAGAAGATGCTGTGAGGTTGCAGCAGAGGGCTTTTTCATGGGTGGAGTTGTGCTCAGGGTCCTATTGCTTAACTAAACACAAAAAAAACCCCGATATGGATTAAATGAAAACAATACTGAAGGTGGGATTATTAGATTTGCCCCGTAGTGGTCAAGAAGTTAAAAGGGTAGCTGTTCTGTGTGCAGTATGGGAAATTGAAGGATGCTGCTCAGTTTGATTGTTTTTGATGTGTGACACTGGAATTGGCCAACAGCTACTGCCCGATTCTATTCTGCAGAGTAAAAAGGAGGAAAATATAACAAAATAAAGAAAAAATAAAAACACCTTTATTCTGTACGATTGGTACATTTTTTTTTTTGTCTTTTTTCAACTTCCATTCCAGTGGATTAATACACTGCCCAAACTCTGACCCTTCACGGATCAGGTGATACACTTCCAGGATGATACCCGCTAGGATAGTGCTATCATTCTCTCTCATCAGCGGTGTTGCATACGCTGTGGATGACTGCAGAATAACTGCCTGAATAACCGCTGCATTCATCTGCACAAAGAAATGTACAGAAGGAGGCTCCATTTAGAAGCATTTTGCAAAGATTTAAATCAAAGTTGAATTGAATTACTTTTAAAGCAGGCTATAAAATCAGCGAGAAATTCCACAGGAATGTCAACTTAAATTGTCATTGTGTCAATATAACAATATTACAAAGCTTATATGAAGATATTAATTTAAATATAAACAGTCTCTAAATGTAGCATCCCCCTCAAATCATACTAAACACCTTCTCTCGTTTAGTTCTTGATTCATGCATTGTTATTTTTTTTGATAAATCCACAAAAAACATCTCATAAAAGGGCAATCGGAAATAGTCACTGAAGGATTTGATGAGATGACATTAAGCCTTTTTTGACCGGGACGGGATTATTACTCATAAAAATTGTGGTAATCTGCATGAGCGATACATCTGGGGAACGCACAATCATGGGGAAGAATTAGCTAAAAAAAATTTAAATACACAAGAAAGAGATGGACATAGAGTTATTTACCATCCATCATCATTTATCCGCTTGACCTAAACCTGACCTGACCTGCCGTATCTCTCGAGTTCTTTTTTTCCTTCAGTGATGAAATCCATGCTGCATCATCATCATCATCATCAGCAACCTCGTTTCTTGTGTGTATCTTTAGGCTTGTTTAAACCTGACAGCTACCTCCCATTTTGGAGTCGTACGACGTGTCTAAGAAGGGGTTTTCGGCCGTTTTGAGAGTTCCATGATATGAAGCAAAGTAATGCCACCATACTGTCTTGTAGAAAAAATCTTGTGCCAAACACAATAAACCAATATTTTGTCTTCAACGTCAGAGAGCTTTGATTTTCACTCTTAATAAAATATTTGTGAACGTTCATAAACATTTAAGATCCTACCGATAACATAAAACTTAATTGAGCAAGAACTTTTATTAACCTTTCTTCTAAAAAAAAAACATCTTTGTGTTCTTTCTTATTTGTTGCAATATCTTACATTATTTTGTGATTCTTTTTCTTATTTTTTATTTTTTTTATCTATATATCTTTTGTTTGAATTATTGACCACTTCCATATCACCTCTTGCTAATTTCTCTGTATTTTTTAGATTTTTTAGTGGATAACTTTCAGTCTATTTCTTATCAATAATCAAGTATTGTTGACATATTTCTTTTTTTTTTTTTTTACTTTTAATTTCTTTTTTTTTACTATGAGCGATGTCTTTTTATTTTACATAACTTCTTGTTGTTTTTATAATTGTTTTAAATTCCATTTATTTATTTTTTCAATGAAACTTCATTCATTCATTCCATCATTATCTTACCACTTATCTAGCACTGGGTTGTGGTGTCAGCACACTGAGGAATTCAACCCAGCCAACCCTCTCCCACTGCCTGAGGATATGTTGTTCAGCCTCTATTCAGTCTGCAAGAAGCAAGAAAATTCTCCAGAGCTGCAAAAAAGGATATTACATAATTGCGTTCTTGAAATCCTGGTCAGCGAGCTCTCGCAGCCTGTTCTTGAAACATCTGGGCCGAGCTTTTCTTTTTTTCTTTAATTTTACAGGGTGTCCGCTGGACGCGACGGGTCAGAAATTTGAAATGCGCACAGTAAATGCCAAAAAGCAAAATTGCTGTCATGTTCCCTTTGTCCTCGGTTGCAGAATGATGGATGAGTCTGAGGATGTAAGTATGGAAGGATTAAGTGTGAATAGTCATGTTACACATCTAGCCAGGCATATAAAGATACACGAATGGCCAGTTTTTCTTGGACAAATATAGATAAAAAAAAGTGGGAATAAGAGAGGTAAAGAAGAGTGAAGTGAGTAAAATGATAGCAGTACTATACAGTTAATTGCAGTGTCTGCAGTGGTGGAAAGTAACAACATGCAAGAAACCGTGTAGATATTTGATCGATGTGTTCATTATTCATTCATTTTTCATTAAATGCTGATCTGTACTTCGTTGTAACATATTGTTCTTTTCATCCATTACATTTCTTTGACAGGTCTATTGACTAGTTACTTTTTAGGCTATGATCACATTAAGAACTTGAAACATTTTCCTTCACATTTAGGGAAAAATAAAAAAAAGGATTAAAGGGTAATTTCTATTTAGGTGGGGATAAAGAAAGACATCATTTTGTTGTTTCTATGAGGTCGAGTGCTTGATTAAGATAGGTTTTTCTCATGATATGCTGATATGATCTGGTCACATGAGTAACTTAAAACCTCATCATTTACAAATGAATGCGTCAACAACTGGAGATACTCAGCAAAGTTATCGCCTTGGTGTCCCACAGTGAAGGTGCAATGCTGGGGAACAGCACCCTGTCCGAGTGGACTTCCTCAGTCTGCTTGGACAATGATTGAATGGATGATTATTCTGATTATTTTGTTATTTATATGTTTATAAATAAAAAATAGAGTTATATTGAACGTGTATTGAATATTTGATGCAATATCCATTTGCCATTTTTATCCAAACAATGATGTAAAAAAGGGCAGACATTTATATTGCAGCTATGATGGCACCACTAGATGAGAGGATGCACCGTTTGGTACACCTTGATAGTCTATGCTGCAGTGATATTTGATTTTACTAAACTCTGCTGAGTGTAGCCAGAATGGAGAATCCTAATTTTAATTTCAATGGCACCTCGAGACCCTCATTACAGTTTCGGTGACAACTGTGATTTGGTCACTCTTTGTATTTTTCTCAATGTGTTTGCTTGTATGACACTTGTTGAACTGGCTACTAATTTTGTAACCCATTTCTGTAACTAATGACATTCTGTTGTAAAAGCTGGATATGATGTATATGTAATGTCATTTATTGATCACATCACATTCATTGATGTATTCTCTTGTATGAACATGAATTCATACCCTCAGACGTGGGATATGTGTGCATAGCAACATGGCCAAAGTCATTGTGTCTGATGTATATAGATAGCAAGAGTAACATATAACCTCCCATCGATTGGTCATATGTTTAGCCTTCTGTGGCTGTGACCCTTCATCTAAGCAGACTCCATTCTGGGTTCTCTTCACCTAACACTATATTTCTGCATGTCTTTGATTCGCCCAAATTTCTGCAAGTAAGGCTGCGAGCCCATAAAGGCTCCAAGTACATAGGAGCCTGATAACTCACGTGAAGCTAATGAGGGCTGTAACGGCTTCCAATTATAAAGAAACACTTTCATTAAAATATATCAAAAAGTGAGTATTCATTCATTTATTCATTCAGTCATTATCTATACAGCTTATATTGATTGCACTCAGGGTTGTGGGGAGCTGGACATTATCGTGGGTGTTATTGGGCGAGAGGCGGGGCACAACCTGGACCTGTCCCCAGCGTCTGAAGCATTCGGTTCTGCACCAGGATAGCTCCCAGTTTGTCCTTCACCCACCTCGCTGCCACCCATTCAAGATTGTTCGAGCTCAGTCCCACCACCGAGTGGGTTTTCCTCACTTTGCAAAATTTTGCTTTGCAATCGATTCAAGGCCTGAAATAAAAAAGCGTAATAAGGAAATCAAGATTGGGAAAAAAAAAAAAAGAAGTTGTTTTAGGGAACAAAAGCGGATCTCCTGGATTCTGCAAACAGAGCATGTTCAGTGTCAAAGTCAAGTTTGACTAATGTCCTATTTTTGACTTGAGCAAAAAAAGGTTCAATGCAATTATTGTTTTTTTTTTTATTTATTTTGTTTTTTAATTTGATAGTAATGTATTCTATTGAGTAAAAGCTAAGAGAGAAAACAAAATCAGTGTGAATCCATGTCCTTAGATCTTCTCTACCTCAGCGCCTATATATATATATATATATATATCTCCTATATAGCTCCTATATCAGCTGTCAAACTTTGAACCATGTCGTCTTGGACAAAACAAGTGTTCTCTGGCTTTGGTTTACACATAAGCTGCTCCTCTATTGAAAAGCTTCACACGCAACTCAAAACAAGCTTGTACTCATGGGCAAATAAGTCCACGCCCAAATAGCAGCTGAAACCAATTGTTATCTGTAAGTGATTGTACTTCACCACCTCAAAGTAGCATGTAGTAGTAGGAGAAATTACTTGCTGTCAGTTGCCGACGGCCTGTTTATAAGACACACTGTCAACTTGTGGAAACAGAATTAGCAGTTAACATAAATGCATGGCCAGAAAACAATCCTTTTCACAGGATTTGAAAAGACAAATAGTGAAAATAAAGCAACTGACTGAACATTAAGTGGATAAACCCAGTGTGTGTACGACATAGAGACAAATGGAAACATGGAATTGACCGAGACAATTCAAACCATTTACGCATTGCTCTTAATCAGTGCAAGTTAATGGAAGAGCTCTACGGTCAAGAAGACAAAACTGTTCTGCCTTTCATTCAAAGGTTTTTTTTCCGAATCCGTCTCAAAGGGTGAAAGTTTCATGTAAAATTTTCAAAGAACGCATCAAAAATGGTCCCACTTCTAACTCCAACTTCACATTTCCCTTATGGTATCCCTTTTTTTGTGGGGGAGTCGGGGGGGGGTTCTCATTGTGTTGCCGCTCCTCTCTGTTGCATCTATGTATTTCACTGCTCCATTATTCATAAGACTTGCATTTTACAACTGGTAGGTAAGATTGTATCTTACTCTGCAAAAATCACATAAATCTAATCTTCAATGATCAGAAATGTGTTTCCAAGATGAACTGGAGATATGGAGATTGTCTACATCTGAGCTAAGAGCTGACATGTAAAAGCAACCAGACGCGTCATTGGAAAAAAAAAATGTAATGGATGTAAACTATCCATCGAGCGCCAACCGGCTTGATTGGTAGGAACACCCCCCCAATCTGAACTCGAGCGGTGTTTCCTTAGCGGTCTTATGTGCTCGTCATCGACTGTCCATAACGAATACCATGTTCGAACATAAAGGTATGCGCATGTGCACCATGCACCGGTACATCTTAGGCCACAGTTCAATTTTCAACTTTGTGGTTGTATCATCTGTTTTGAGGCAGCATGTTCTGGACACTTGGATAAAGAGATGGGCAGAGCAGTCAACTGATCACCACCTGGTTGTGAGCTGGCTGCGATGGTGCGGGAGGATTTCAAGGCAGACCTTGCAGAACCAAACGAATTGTGAGGGTCTGTTGGGAATGCATGGCATAGTCCCCTATCAAAAAGAGTTATAACTCCCACCTCCAGCAGAGCTTCTACCACGCCCTGAGGGAGGCGGGGGACATGGTGGTCACTGCCAGTCGAGGTGATGACCCCCGAACCCGTTGGTGGACCCAAGCGGTGACGGATGCCTCCAAGCTGAAGAAGGAGTCTTACGGAGCCTTTCTGACCCGTGTGGCTCCGGAGGAAACTGACAGGTACCGGCAGGCCAAGCAACACACAGCCGTGGTGGTTGCTAGAACAGAAACTCGGGCATGGGAGGAGTTTGGTGAAGCTATGGACAATGACTTTCAGAAGGTGCCAAGGAGATTATGGTCCGCCATTCGGTTCGGGAGGGGGAAAGCAATATGCCGTCAACACTATGTACAGTGTAGATGGTGGGCTGCTGACCTTGACCCGGAATACTTCCAGGGTCTCCTCAATCCCCACGACATGCCTTGGAATGGAAGCAGAGTCGGGGAACACCTGGATGGACCCTCCTATTTCTGGGGTTGAAGTTGTCAGTGGTCAGAAAGCTCCTCGGTGATGGGGCCCCGGGGGTGGATCAGATCCACCCTGGGTTCCTGAAGGCTCTTGATGTTGTGGGGCTGTCCTGGCTGACACGCTTCTGCAACTGCCTGGATTGGTAGACTGGGGTGGTGATCCCCCTCTTTAAAAATAGGGATCAGGGTATGCTCCAACTGCAGAGGGACTCCTCAGCCTCCCTGGAAAAATCTACTCAGGGTTGCTGGAGAGGAGGGTCGTTGAACCTCAGATCCAGGAGGAACAAAGAGGTTTTCGTCCTGGCCAGGGAACAGTGGACATGCAAACTCTGTCTGTCCGACCTGAGCCAAAAGGCAAAGCTCTCAATTTACCAATCTATGTTCCTACCCTATGGTCACGAGCTGTAGATCCTGACCGCATGAACAAGGTCACGGATCCAAGCGGCTGAAATGAGCTTTCTTCGCAGGGTGTCCGGGAGCTCCCTTAGAGGTAGGGTGAGGAGCTAGGCCATCTGGGAGGGGCTCAATGATTAGAATCGCTGCCCCTCCACGCTGAGAGGAGTCAGATGAGGTGTCTCGGGCATTTAGTTAACATGCTTCCTGGAAACGTCCCTGGTGAGGTTTTCCGGTCACGTCTAACCAGGAGTATGCCCCGGGTGTCCCAGGACACGCTGGAGGGACTATTTCTCGACGTTGGCCTGGGAACACCTTAGAACCCCCCAGGAAGACCTGGACAAAGTGGCCGGGGAATGGGAAGTCTGGACCCCTGCGTCGGCTGCTGCCCCCACGACCCGACCCCGGAGAAGTTGCAGAGGACGGATTGATTGGAAAAGAGAGCTCTAATACTGTTGCTTTTCCAGACATCTTGAGAGCCCTGTGCTTCAATGAACTCGTTTTAGTCAAGCAGCTGCAGATGAATTGTCCCATATATTAAATCTAAATCTTCACAATTTCATTTTCAAACGCAAGTGGAAACAACAAGAATGATCGGATCGGTCTGTTTTAGGATACGCTCCATTTCTCATTATCAGCATTGGCTATGCAGGTGGTCAGCATCACCAAGTTCCTGGGAGTCACATCACTGATCACCTCAACCAGTCCTTGAACAGTGCATCCGCCCTTCCCTCACAGGATGGGGACAGCCCCCCTGCCATACGCCCATCGTCACGAGACTTTTCAGATACACCAAACAAAACATTTGGACCAGCTGCATCTCTGTGGGGTTCGGAGGCTGCTTAGCCTCTGACTGGTAGAAAGTGAGGAGAGCGGTGAGGACAATGGGGAAATCATTGCAACCTGTCTGCCCTCCTTTGTACCTAGACACTGCATATCCCAGGCAGATGATCATCATCATTGACTCCTCACATCCTCACCACTGACTGTTCTCCCTGCTGGCTCATGAAAAAGTTCTACAGCCGGATATTAAGAGCCTCAAACTGAATAGTATCTCTCTGTGCACTCTCACAACCTTTTCCTTTACTTTCTATTTATACACACTCTATCTTTCACTTTTGTTAACCTCACAAGTCACTTTTACAATTGCACTTAATAATACCTTGCTGCAACATATATTTTTTATGAACTGTATATTTAATTCCAAAGGCAGCCATGAGCGACGATGTTTCGTTCAATTTACGTGTACAATTGTAATACACTGAATTGAAATATAGCCTGTTTAAGTTTTCGTATAAATTGAATCATACACACATGGTCAGACAACAGATTCATATGTGACTTTCATATATCGACGTGTGCTAAAAGAAAACAAAAAAACAATGCGATGACATAATGTGAGCCAAATGGTATAATGGGAGCCTTTGAATGGATAAAATTAGAAGAACAGATTGATTATCTATTAAATTCAAATGTATAAACTTACAATTAATAGATATATAAATATAGAATGGGAAAAAAAATTGAAAGAAAAAAAAATTGTAGAAAGTTGAAAATGACATTGGACAATATCAATCGTGGTATAAAAACATAACAATTCCAAAACACAGTTGAAACTGCTGTCCTAATATCATGGTTTATCTATTCCTGCAATCCCTCCATTATCTTCATCACCTGGGGTGATACCCCAAATTCTGGGGTTGACTGTTAAAAAAATAGATAAATAAGTGATCATGAGCTGAGGAAGGAGACATTTGAAATAAAGTGAGAGACAGAAGGGCATGGACATAGCAATAATCAGATGATAAATGGGAAATGTGACCAATTGAGGAAGGAGGGAGTTGTAAAAGACTTACACGGACATAGATAGACATAAATATGGGGACTTTAGATGAGAGGAACAAAACTCGACGTTTGACGCACATATCCACATGTTTTTAAGGAACTTTGACCCCGATAAATCAGCTGATTTTATTCAATGTTGAGTATATAAGTCAGTATATTTATGACTTCCTGGTGAAATCCTCTTGTCGTGGCAACTGGACTTGAATTTCTTCACTTGAAGACGTTTCATCCCTCATCCGAGAGGCTTCCTCAGTTATGGATAACTCAGGATCTCCACAGATGTATATTATGACACGGATAAAAAGCAAGAGTGGCACATTATTTAGTTCTTTATTCTTTCAAAACAAATATTTGAACTGATTGATTATGATGAATATTTAATTCCCTTGGTGAAGTGCCAAATACTCTTGGATTACGTGTTAAAAATCATCTGCACCACACGTCAACGTAACATAATCGAATTGGGAAATGACGTCAGAAAGAGACCCACTAAACGCCATTAGGTTCAGGATTTGATTTCATCAAGTCATCAGTTGTCAGGGTTGGGCTCACAGCAGGCATGCGTTTGGCAAGTGCACACCTGCCATGGATTGCCATGCATTGGGAGTGCATACACTCTCCCTCGTCAGTGCATGCTAGCGCCTTCCGCCGAGCTGCCCGTTACTGCCCTGCGTTCCCCCTACCCTAACAAGTCTGCGTGGACTTGTTCACCTGGTCAAAGTTAACTTGTTTTGTGCCCTGTCCGTTTTGGTGCGTGTTGGCTTCGACCTCCACATCCATAACATCAGCTGCACATTAGAATCCTGTGAATTTGACATTTCAAAGGCATCCATTTTAAAAACAGAGTGTGCACATGTAATGTGAAAAAATAGATTTAATTTAGTGTTAAATACAATCTAATGTAACATGTATGTCCGTTCTTTGTCAGAATGAAGAAAGAGTCTGATCAATGCACGGCCTTTCAACATCAGAATGATGCTTGACATTATTTTGATTTATTTTCTTTTTTTCAAAGACCTTCAAGCAGACATTAAGTTAATTAGATTTGACATCCATGTCATTATCAGCTATGTTCAGTTCCTAAAAAAAACAGTTACATTGGAAGTCATTTTATCAATGTCAACCACTTTGATTAAATGCAATACGAGTATCTAGCTAGTTACAGAATGAAGCTCGGACCGAGAGACAACAAACCAATTAGCACATATGAAGGATTGTTTTTTTTATGTATTCATTTTATTTTCAATAGCATGTATGAACACTTTTGTCAGCAGAACACTGCTAAATCAGCCAGGCTTCGACAGAGAGCGAGAGAGAACCACAAGAAAAATCATCACGTGACAAAACGGAGAACTTGAGACACTTCACTCCAGGGAAGGAGGATGAAGGGCATGAAAGGAAGGGACAGAGTGATTCAAATACAGACAGATGAGAGGGTGTGAACATCCAGAGTGACAGAGAAAGAGCTGCAAGGAAATGGAGTGAATGATGTCCAGAAGGGGAGGAGAACTGCAGTTGGCTCCCTGGTGAGACTTGGATAGAGCCATGACATACTAACAGCCGAAGCGAAAAAACCCAGATGACTGCATTTACCATTTACTCATGCAAACACAAATGACTTCACATTTTTATTTCCTTCCTTAGATCTTGTGATGGGAATGTTAAACACGCATAATATCCACCACGGCTATTGTGTGGCCTGTAGATAACATCATAGGTTTTCTTTTTGTTATTGCTTTGTGAATGATTATGGTGGGGAGGTATTTATAGTGATATGAAACTTCAGGGTCCAGCATGGTGCTACATCTTCATGCTGATACAGTTTTCTAATAGGTGCAGCATAGTCCAAATGTTCAGGAGCTTCAGGCAACATTTAAGACACTATTGTGTCATAAACTCCTTCTTGAAGTCTAACAGTGACGTTGTGGGGAAACCGTCACAGTCTGAAAACTCATTTCCGCTGCTCTGTCCTCCTGACTGACTCCCAACACCTGCTCTCAGTCACCTGATCAAACTCACCTGAGCCTGATCACAGAAATCTAGAACAGTATTAAGGTACAAGCACCAGACCTAGCTGATTGCTCAACTGCCATTTGCGTCAGCATGATTGATTTATTTATTAAATTTGACAGGGACGATGCAGCCATACGTAGTTACAGTATGAAAAATGCAACTGATGCGACGCATTCAGAGTTTTCTGGCTAATGCTAATTTTCAACTCCTGTCCCTGGCTGAGCTTTTCCCCATGCAGTGAACACACTGTATCGCACTTGTTCCCATTAATCTTAGACTTTCCTGGTTGTGTTCATGCCTGTCCTTGACTTGTCTGCTCCTTTTGTCAGTTTGTTTGTTCCTGAACTTTTGGCTAGCCTGGTAGCTTACTTCTTGCCTGTTAAGGCCACCAGTTGTCTGCTTTTGTCTGCTTGTACCGTCAACCAAAAACTAGACAGTAAAAGAATGATCCTGTGGCGGTTCTGCTGCAATGCGGTCCTGATATCACATTGCATACACTAAATTTGAGTAGATTTATTTGGGTTTATTAGGTATTTATTAGAGTACGCCTAAAGTAAACCAAAGAAATTTAGTTCAGGGGTAGCCGCACCAATTAATCTGCCTCCATCAAAATCTGCACCCTATTTTCACACAGTGATTAATTTTATGTCCTCTTTTCCGATTTCCATAAAAATGCTATCCAGCCTTCCTCTGGCTATCCTGCCTTGCCGTTCCAAGTTCAGCATCCTTCTACCCATGTAATCCATTCCCTCCTCTGTACACGTCCAGATGATCTCAGTCTCACCTCTCTGACTTCATCTCCAAAACATCTAACATATGCTGTCCGTTTGAGGGACTCGTTCCTGATCCTATCAATCCTCATAGTTCCTAAAGAGAACTTCAACGTTTTCATCTCTGCAACCTCTAGCTCCGCCTCCTGTCTTTTCCTCAGTGCCACTGTCACTTAACCATAAAACGGTGCTGAGCTCACAATGTACCTGCACACCGTTCCTTTCGTTCTGGCTGATACTCTTTTTTTGTGCATCACACCTTAAAATGTTCTAAGCCTGTTCCAGCCGGATGCATATTTCTTTTCTGTGCTTTCTGTTGCTCTGGACAGTAGAGCATGAGTACTTGAAATCATCCACCTTCTCCATCTCCAGCTCCTGTAACCTCACCATTTCACCCGAGCCCCTGTCACCCACACAGATGTATTCTGCCTCGCTACAGATAACCTTAATCCCTGTCCTTTCCAGGCCACTATTCTCTGTTTGCCTGTCCAGCAGCAGCATGAACGAGAAGGGTCTTCGAGAGGATCCCTGCGGCAGTCCCATCTCCATCTTGAATTCCCCTGTCGCACCTACAGCACATTTTACCACTGTGTTGCAGTTCTCATGTCCTGCACCACACTAACGTACTTCTCTTCCACTCCGGACTTCTTCAAACGATACCGCGGTTCGTCTCTCGGGACCCTGCCATGGGCTTCTTCTCGATCTACAAAGGCCCAACACAGCTCCCACTGAAGAACTTCTGTGAGTTTGTCTCGCAACATTCTCACAGCAATATGCTGCTCATGTTGTTCTCTTTCTTGCCATGAAACCATTCTGTTTTTCACAGACGCTTACCTCTGCCCACGGTCTAGCTTCCACTGATCTTTCCCATAACTTCATTGTTCGACTCATCAACTCCGCACATCTCTGTTGTTCTTAAAAATGGGCACCAGTACATTTCTCCACCATTCATCAATGATCCTCTGTCCCTAAAATCCTGTTGAACAATCGATTCAGAAACTGTAATGTCACCTCTCCCTGATATTTCCATACCTCCACAGGTACCGGGTATCACAGGTATCATCTGGACCAACCTCTCTTCCACTCCTCATCCTCTTCAATGCCCTCCTTACTTCCCTTTCACTAATCTCTACTACGTTGTGGTCCACAAGGGTTGCTTGTTCTACTCCTTGTTCTCTCTCATTTTTCTCAATCACCAGCTCTTAAAACTTATCTTTCCATCTTCCCATCAACCTTCTGGCATCTGTAAATGCACGCCCGTAGCTACCGAACCACAACGTGCTGTAAGTCCTTCCCCTCTCTATCTTCTTGTTTTGGTTACCTGTATAAATGAGTGTCCCCCTCCTTACGGCCCAATCTATTCTTGCATGCATTCTTTTCTTTCCAGCTTCCACGGCTTCGTTCTCAGCCGTGCCTTTTGTCATTTGCACCTTACTTGCCACAAGAATTATCTCACACGCCGACATCCCAGGCTGTCTGGCTGCAGTCCCATTTCTCACTACCATGCAGTCTCTGATATCAATCAGATTTCATTGTCTATAAAAGATCAATTCCACCTGTGTCCTCCTCTTTCAAATCGTGTAACCTCACCAATGTATCTGCCTCTACTGGGAAAAATAAATAAATAATTTGAAATGTATTCACTCCAGCCTTTTCCATCCTTTCTGCAAAGTCTACAACCCTCTGTCCTTCTGCACCCTATCCTGGATACCCAACCTGTCCATCACTTCGTCATCGCCTCTGTTGCCTGCACAAACATGCCCATTTAAGTCTGCACCAATTACCACTCTCTTACCTCTGGGGATTTTCTGCATCACTTCCTCTGACTCACTACAGAATCTCTCCTTCTCCACAAACTCATATCCTCCCTTTAGGGCACAGTTACCAACAAAACTGAATATCACACCTTCAATTTCTAGCTCCAGATTCATGATAAGAAATGGTGACACCAATGAATATAAATATTGCATCAACTAATCCAGCCGATACAGACTGACCATCTTGTGGTCTTCATTTGAGTATTCAACAAAATCATCAGTGTTGTTTGTGGCTTTTGGCATGGAGGCCAGTCAGACTGCTAGATGGGTCTTTCAGAAACCAAGAATTGACTTGATAGCTAAAAAATTTAAAACACATCCCAAGCATAGCCTACTCGTGGTCGATTCAGACTTCTCCTCGACTGTGATAGCTCCCCATGTTATTGCTGGCACATCATGTGTGATCAAAAAGGGACAAATTACTCTATATTCAGCGAATGTTTGACTGAAGTTAGTTTTCACCTTCTGGTTATATTTATATTTTCTGTATCTGTGAGAACTGCTACTACCCTATCTGGTGTCAGAAGGAATACAGAGAAGAAACAAGAAGTTTGACTTCAGGCATATTCATTTCAGATCTATTTAGAAGTGACACATTACAGAGTCTGGAGGTCAATGGAATAGCACATGGCTTCTTTCCAAAACTATAATTATTCACTTTAGTATTGTGCTACATTCTCTGCAAAAATATTTGCTTGGAGAGTGTTTTTCCCCGTTAATCTACATAAAAGCAGTAGTGTAAAGCTGCCGTCAAATTAAAGTATTTGTTTTATATTCATCTGATTACACGGACCTCTTGGGGCACTTTGACAGCTTGTTTGACGCGACGAGGCCTATCGGTTTATTCACACATTAAAAAAAAGCATCAGAGACCCACAACCCTAAACTAAAACATTTTTCTCACAAACATTATTTCATGTTGACCTAATTTTCGTACAATTTGGGATCCACATGGAGACATTATTGAGATTCAATCAGTTAATATAGATAAAGTCATAATTGACTGCACGGGTCAAACTATTAGAAAAGACTAGAATAGAATGTGCCTTTAACCGTCCGACAGTGGAGGCATTTTCAGTATCAAGAACCGAAGACAAAATCATGTAGTGGAGGCAGATTGTGTATGTTGCTTGACCTCAATAAAAATGACTTCACAAGCATGCACAACAATCCCATTCCAAAGTCATTGACACTGAATCAAAAGAAATACAAAAGGTCGTTTTCTAAAGCTGAAATGCCAAAGACCAAAAAAGTTATTAATCAACTCACAAAATAAAAATAAATAAATAAGAATGGTGAGTTCTCCAGTTCTTTGAATGCCACCTCAATGGTTGGTGACATCACTTCACCATCTGGATGTACGAAAACCGGTCCATGCAGGTGGCAAATTAATGGACTCAGTGACCTGATTTCAGACACATGTGTACCATGAAACAGTGGGCTTAGATTTTAGTGCAAAGACTTAGAAGGTCTCCACTTTCAAACTTTTGCACAACCAAGCTCCTGGTCGGACAAGCATGTCAGACAAGATGGACGGGATCCGAGCACAGATTTTGGAATTATGTAGCAGACTTAGGGGGTTGTGTTGCCAGAAAGAAACAAATTATACAGACTTCTGCTGTTGACATCTTATTTTGTCCTTAGAATGGGTGTAAAATGGTTTAATCATGCAGTTACCCGATACTTTTAAACTATAATGAGACTATTATGAGACCAGAAAAATAAAATATGAATATTTACAGTTAATTAAATGTTTTTTGACTCTCAAAAACAACAAACATGGGTCCTGTTTTCATTGAAATTTTAATTGCAAAGGGTCTTTTGAAGGCCACAAATTCAAACTCTACTCATCCTTGGTTGTCACCACATTGTTTCAGCTCCTTTGAGTTGCTCAATTTATAATTACTGTTATAGTTATTATTGTTGTCATTGTTATGATTATTATTTTTCAAATATGTCACAAAATTCATCATATTTCCTCTGCCCAAGTTCAGCTATTTACTCTGCACTGAGTTTTGCATCCACCTCCTCATCCACAGTGTGTTGAATTAATCACTGCCACTTTTGTTGTTGTTTTGCCCACTCTGTTCTTTTCTACTGATCTCAGTGCTTCTGAGATCAATCAATCTATCAATAAATCAATTAATCGATCAATCAAAAGTACAAAAAACAAATAGAATTAATACTGTTAAATAAAAATAGAACTTTAGATAAAGAAATAATAATTCTGACCTGTGTCGTTTATATTCGATTTTTATTGCTTTGCAAGTTATAAATTGAGCTGATCAAATAGCGATTTCTCGAAATCTTCAATGCGTTATCATTTAGAATTTGACCTCTGTCTTTTATTCGCTGTAAATACTGTTCACAGGTGGAACAGATAAACCAGCCGTATGTTGTGAGATGTGGGAGAAACACTGAACACCTGAAGCAAGATGAGCAAAATTACAGCTGCAGTTTGTTGTCCTTTCAGGATTATTATGTTGTCAAAACCTTAATCCACGGATTTTCATCAAAACAAACCAACAAACTGACGTTGTGGCAACACTGAGCTGGGACAGTGTGATTCATATTTTCTTTTTCAGTCCGTATCCACAGTCACAATTTGTGTATATAAAGCATAAGTATGATATTCAAATTCAAGGAGTTGCAGCTGGAAATTCTTGTGCAAACTTTTGTTTTGGTTGGGAGTCATATTTAATTTAAAATATGTCTTTAGTAAGTAGATAATTTTGATGTTATCTTACTTATCTCAGATGAAACCAAACAGAAAATGCAATATCTGAACAGATCTGTTCAGTGATTTCTCTTTTTTTTCTTTCACAACGAACTCAAAGGATAAAAAATACAGTAAAAGTATTTCCCCCCCAAAAAAGCTGTGAATATCCATAAATGTTGCGCTAACCGTACTTCTCTTGCACTCATACATGGATTTTGCTGACGATACTTGGCTTTACTCATGATCATAGAAATGCATTATCTAATCGGGGTATTTTAGATACAGATTAAAAGATAATCACAGCCTCAGAAGCGATGGTTATAGTGCTCCTAAGAGTCATTGTAACTTTCGTGGGTTCAACATCTGTTCAGTCTGTTATTGAATGACGGGCTCTCAATCTTTAAATCAATTCAAACCTGATTCTCCTGTCACAAGTCTCCGACTTTTTATCTCTATATATCATAAAAAAGTAAAAATAAAAAAATCATCAACATGGTTTGCTTACTCGTGTTAAATGATTTTTTTTTTTTTTCGTTTCATGATAAGACCTTTGAGTTTCAAAAGCCCCCAAAATGATTCTTAGCATCTTTTTCAGATTTAGTCTGGGTACGGCCAGGGCAATGTTTGATGCCCCTTACAGCCAGTAATAGACACTGGAAGCTTGATTTCATCATTTTTTAAATTGATTTTGCAGGAAATATCTCATTCATTCATTTCTCCGGTGTTAAAAAAAAAAAAAAACATAGACTAATTTTGTACTATTTCAGCAAAATATGTCAATAAATTTCAGACAGATCAAAAACTGTCACTATGGTTATGTTTCCGTTAGAAAGGCGTTGCACGCACACACACACACACACACACACACACACACACACACACACACACACGTTCTGTTTACTTGAGTTTCAGAGACAAAGCATGTCTGGATTCGTCACCCACTGCTATCAGAGGTTAAAGGCAGCGGCCATCTCTTTGTGCCAACGAGTCGCCCTGAAAACAAAACAGTTGGTGCAATGTGTTTTGTGGCATGATTGGTTTTGGCATGTGTAGCGTCAGGCGTCCTCACAGCCAAAGCTTTTTAAAGTGACTCATTTTGTAAGGCAGCTAAGACTCCGAGTGCGGCCTTTCCCAAGTTTGTCAAACGGCTTCAGGTCTGAAAACAAAGTTCAGAAAGGATAGGCCTTCCTATTTGGTTATATATAAACATCCATCCATCCATCGTCTACCACTGATCCTACTCTGGAGCCTGGCCCCGGCCGCCATCGGGCGAGAGGTCGCCAGTCGATGGCAGAGCCACATGAACAGACAGACAACCATTCAACCTGCCGCATGTTTTGTGACTGAACCGGAGAACCCAGAAGAAACCCACGCAGACACGGAGGGAACATGCAAACTCCACACAGAACGGTCCCCTTCCGGAACCAAACCAGGGTCCTTCATGCTGTAAGGCCGAAGACCACGGCACCACCGCGCCACACGTTATATGCATATATCAAGTCTTATTTGTAAACACAAATTGACTGAAAAATGTATTTCACAGAATTAAGCGAGCAGATTTATTCAACGAAAGACCTGTGAGATCCTGATTTCCCAACAGCGCTAATCATGAAAAAAACATCAGCGGAGTCATTTGTGTAGATAAGCACCGCGAAAGACCATTTATGATATGAGAATCCAGCATTAGCTGAGCTCAAATGAAATAGACAAATATAAAATATACTGTCCATAGAGCTCTAACCTGTTAAAAATCTGTCAGTTGTTCCTCTATTTATCTATTTATCAATATATCCATTGATCCATTCATCCATCCGTTTTCTACTGCTTGCCCTAAATTTAGGGTCGAAAGGGATGTTGGAGCCTAAGCCAGCTGTCATTGGGCAAGAGGAGGGCTACTCCCTGGACAGTCGCTAGTCAATTATACACACATACGCACACACACACACACACACACACACACACACATACTGTATATATATACATATATATATGCAAATGTGACGGTAGTTCTGAATAGGCGGTTTTGCTGCCAAAGCCTTTCTTAATAAGTACGAATCATCTGGGACCATGGTGATTAAGAAGAATAACTTCTGCTGCGCGCGTGTCCTCGAGCAGTATGTAAGCATGTGTAAGAACACACAAAATTAATATTCCTTCATTTTTTGAATGGCTATTTCATATAAAATGTTGTACTTTATGCAGTCAAGGCTACAAAAAGCTAAATGAAGGCAATTGGGAGAGCCTGATGACTAATTGTACACGTATTTAAAGGAGCTATTTCACTGCATGTACTACATTCTGCAGACAGTTAATTTGTTTTCATTTTACTACTTTTTCAGTCCCTCGTGACAAACTGAGGGAATTCTCATGAGCATCCCAACACACTGGCTGTGTGAGGTTACACGAGGAGAATAACAAAACACTTGCATGCAGAAACTAGTTGGATAGAGCGTGAAATCTGCTGGTAAGATCACAAAGCCAACTTATTGTGGTCTGACATGGACTTGAGCTGGGTTTTCTGCCAATTTTATTCAGCTTTCCCGCTAAAACAAAGAAAAACAAAATGATCTTTTGATTTATGTATGAATGTAATTGCTAGACATGAACCCCGGAAAGGTAATTTCTTGTTGATTTGTATTAAAACAGTACTTAGGAAGACTTTCTCCTTCGGCAATCATTAGGCAGATCCGTGACGGGGAGGTGAAAACACAGAGGTGTTGATTTAGTTGCAGGTTCGTACAATCTTGAAATCTTTTAGTGATGCTGCAAAAAACGCCTCAAATGAGCTGCTGTGGTTGTGTGTGAATGTCGACCACTGCGGTCGACACACAACGTGCAACTGTACAAAGGTAAAACACATAAAAGATTGTTTATGTATGAATCTGTTCACAATCCAGTATGTGATGTCAGCACTTTGGAAAATGAAGCTAGTTTGGACTTGGCGGATGTAGATTTAAGGGTTACTGTTGATTTATTTTCTTCAGATTCATTGTCTGTACTGGAAAAATCTCTCAATAATAATAACAACACATACTTTATTAATCCCTTGTGGGGAAATTCATTCTCTGCATTTAACCCATCATGGATGAACCATGAGCAGTTGGCTGCTGTCTGCCAGCGCCAGGGGAGCAGTTAGGGGTTCAGTGTCTTGCTCAACAACACTTGGACACACTAGGAGGAGCGGGGAATCGAACCAGGGAGGTTCGGTTCCAAAGACGATCGCTGTACCTCCTGCGCTACGACGCCCCAAGAAGCCAGGTTCAAGTTTATGCAGCAAAACAGTTTCCACAGACAAAACAAACCCCTTATCAATGTGAAATTTGACATTTGAATTGCCCAATCAGGTCATTGCCCGAGAATTTGCAGTCTACCATCTCTGTGATTTGGGGATCAACATCCGCCTCAAATTGACATCCCTGAGTACGCATAGCTTGAGATTCATTCAGCTGGGTGGAGTTGACTTTCAAATTAAGCCTCCATCTTTCAGATGGCTGCAAGATTATATGGAAGTCGATCCAGACAATGTTGCTAACTCAACCAGAAGCATTGCAATGTGTTTTAGCTGCATCACGGAAGTGCATTCTTGCTTTGGTGAAAATAAAACATTGGAATTTTTGGAACAACTCCCTCAACAGCCATGCATGTGTCAAGGGAGTTGAGCTGGGCTTCAAAACAATGTTACATCCGTCTCATTTTCAAAATAAAATTTGAAAGATGTTGGGTAATGTCTAACATCAATTCATCAGTTGATAAAATCCACACTGCTATATAAGGTAAGTTTTATTATGGATAATTACATCATTCTCATGGGCTTTAGAAAGCAATGGCACTGCACGAGTGGCAACCTGCTACAGCAGCTCCGAGCGCTCTTTTGAGTTTCTTTGTGTTTTCACGCTTCTTTTGTACCTTTTTCAAAACTATTCTCAATCAGAAGTGTGCACCTACGGATGTACACCTGGTGAGACAAACCTACAGCAGGAAATCAATTCAGCCGTGGCTCCATTATTTACAACTGTGAGCAGCTGCTAGCACTGAGCAACACGAAGCTACTGCCAATGGGGAGAGAGACCAGAGGTCCCTGAGGAATCAAGGAGAAGGCGTTGAGGATGCAGAGCCGGAGCAAAATGCTGCGAGAAAAGAAGATGGTGCAAACCATCTGTCCCGTCTGTTATTATGGGGAACGTAAGATATCTGCCCGATAAGACTGGACGAGCTGGCGGTGTGAACCAGATTCCAAAGGGAGTACCAGGAATGTGAACTGATGTGCTTCACAGAGACATGGCTGAATAATCTCAAACCAGATTCGCACATCGATCTCGACGGATTTTAGAGCAGACAAGGAACGCACAAAGAGGAAGGGAGGGGGCATTGCAATGTTTTTGAGCAACAGATGGTGCAGCCTGGGGCACATCAGCGGGAAGAAGCAGGGTTGTACCAGAGACATTGAGTTGCTAGAGTTAGCATTCAGCTCCTCCTCCCCTACCCCCGCTAGGCCGCTCTGATCGCAACTTAGTTCATCTGCTCCCTGCCAATTTACCTATGGGGAAGAAACAACCACCACCTAAAAGGTATGTGAGGAAATGGACTGAGGAGACCAGTGCGTCACTAAGGGACTGTTTTGACACCAGACTGGGAGGTGCTGTGTTGACCACATGGAGAGGACATTGACCGCTTGACTACATGCATCACTGACTATATTCCCTTCTGTTTGGACAACACCTTACCTACCCAGAAGGTACAATGTTTCCCAAACACAAAAGCATGGGTGAACCCAGAGTTCAAAACGCTGCTGAATAGGAAGAAGATGTTTTTTAAGTCTCGGGATAAAGTTGAGCTGAGAAGCGTACAGAAAGAGCTGAGAAGAGTACTCAGCCCATTAAATGTGGAATACCCTTTCTGGGTTGGGGATGAGATCCTACCGTAAGTGGAGGAGTTGAATTATATTGGGATATTTTCATGAGTGAAGGAAGAATGAAGCAGGACATTGACAGGAGAATTGCTACGGCATCAGCAGTGATTCAGTCTCTGCATCAGACTGTCATTTCCGATAGACCAATTGATCCGCATTCCTTCATTTGCCTACGGTCAAAAAAGGAATTGTTGTCATTTCACATTTAACCTTTCTCTGACAACAGTTGGAAATAAACGAATGAAGGAGTTGACAGATAGATAGACAGATAGACAGGTGGATAGATGGATAGATAGATAGATAGATAGATAGATAGATAGATAGATAGATAGATAGATAGATAGATAGATAGATAGATAGATAGATAGATAGATAGATAGATAGATAGATAGATAGATAGAAGGGCTGTCATCCCAATTGGTCTTAAAATATCCTAAACAAGGGAGTGCATTGTACATATCAGCAGAGAAAAACCATTATGAAAAGCTGCTGGATATTGCAAGCAACCACAGGCCACAGCATCTCTTTAATGTTCAGTTTATTTCCCTTTGGAAAGCCAGGAGACATGAATCAATGGTCATTTTGCAAAATCAATTCAACTAAGCCACCTCGGTCTGAAAACCAAAATCTCACTTGTGCTAAGACTCAGCATGAACTCTCAGAGCTCCATTTCCACAAAACAATCCTTCATAAACGGATATAGAAGAAGAGAAGAAAAGAATTATGAATCTATCCTGGCAAAAAGGCCATTGTCTGTCTACAGTTTATGGGAAAAAATAAAAGTTTTCCTTTCGCCATATGAATAGAATAAGCAGGGTTTCTTGTACAAAATCATTCTCCCAATTTATTGATTTATTTATTTTACTGTCTGCAAAAACCTTGGAGTAGAATTATGGGCATCATCAGGTGCTATTTACTAGCAGATATCAGAGAGATACAGTGCAGGCTCCGGGCATGAATTATCGGAAATATACTTAAATCTGCAACAGTTAAATATTCCTCTACGATTTGGCATATCAAGAATGGCATCTTTTATGTCCTGTAAAAATCCAAATTTATCACATATTTCACTCCCAGAATGTTTGCCTTACGTCAAACTGTGACCGCTGAGGCGATGTTAGCATTGAGTTCTGCTGGGTTTCTGCCTGGATGGCTTTCAACAATGACACATTCTGCTACTTGTCTAAGAACACTACATATTTTCTTTACTTACATTACTATATATTTCGTCATATTTAGGCTCTGTGTATTGAGTTAAGAGCTGTAAAATATCATAATCTTTCCTGCAAATTCATTCTGCTTCTACTTTGTGTGTTGTTATTCACTCCAGAAAATGACTTATTTGTGTGTATGTATATGTCAGCTCCTTCTCTTGTTAGTCTGTCAGGCGCTGGTGACCTTTCGGATGGTCAGTACACAAGGCAGCCCCCTGTCACTTCCTCAACTTGAACTTACGTCTGTAGATATAGCTGGCAGCTCTCTGGGAAGCCATAAATTCCAACATCACTCAACGAATCACACAAAATAAACATCATCATAGAAATCTCCATTCTTTTCTTTTTTTTTTTAATATCTCCAAGAAATAGGGATTGTAAGTACATACATTCAACCAAATAAATAGATAAGTACCAGGAGTAGCAGCAACAATAATAAAAACAGCAACTGAATGATAAAGATAATCCATCCATCCATCATCTGCCGCTTATCCTTCAGGGTCATGGGGATTGCTACAGCATATTCCAGGTGCCATTGGGCGAGAGGTTTGGTACACCTTGGACTGGTTGCCAGTCTACATATACAGGCAAACAACCATTCACTCTCATTCCCAATTTTCAATAATAAAAAAAACTGTTTTCATAATTAGAGTAATAATAATAATAACACATTATATTATTGCTATTAAAATTGATGTTGCAATCTGCTTTGATAGATAATTCCAAATTGCTCTATTACTGGTCTGCTTTTGCAAAGTAAATAGAGAAGTCACCCCTATTGAAAACATCCCTCTGAAAAAAAACTACTGGACAGCCACATTTACAATAATGTTGTAAAATATGGACCTCTATCTCTTTCTGCAATAGTTTGGCAAATTGTTGTCCTTTGGCTTGACATCTCAAGCTGGATTTAAAAATACTCAAGTATGACTTGAATACCTGTCTATAAGGGGAACTAATGTTTGAGGGAAAAAAAAAAAACATTATAGAGAGAAAATGCTTGTGGTTCAGGTAAATGTGGTGAAAAAGTGTTAGGCAGATTGTAAAAGCAGCTAAAAGAAAATGTCCCCAAACTGTGATATTTTTGGCAGAAAACAAATCAACTCTTACAGAACAAATTAATATTAATTTGTAAGTGGTAATGTTGATTCTGGCCCATCATGCATTGCCATTTTAATAACTGTCAAACCTGCATCTTTCTTCTTCCCTCTTTCTCCCTACTGTCAACATGCAAACACCCTCAGCAGACCAATCTCCTCTGATTGAATTGGTGTCCGGTCAGCCTTCTGCTGACTAAGGCATTGCCTTAGCATCAGAAAATTACACTTTGCCGCCACTCTATCTGAGCTAGCTATTCAGTTTGTCAGTCCTGATATTTAGCCACTTTCACATGCAGCACCTCCCGGCATGCCTCAGGGACCCCACCCTGCTTGAGGTTAAAGAGCAGAGCAGACAAATTAATCTTGTTGAGTTCAGATTTTTTATTTTTTTTTCCAATGAAACATGTACCCACTCTGTCAACGTACACATCAATCCATCATCCATTGTCTACTGCTAATCGGGGGTTCGGTCAGCAGCCAAAGCAGAGAGGCTCAGACTTCCCTCTCCACAGCTACTTGGTTAAGCTCTTCCGGGTGATCCTGAGGTGTTCCCAGGCCAGGAGGCATCCTAACCAGATGCCCGAGCCACCTCATCTGACACTTCTTCACGTGGAGGAGCATCGACTCTACTCTGAGCCCCTCCCGGGGACGAGTGCTTCACCCTATCTCTAAGGGACAGCCTGGACACCCTGCAGAGAAAGTTCATTTCGGCCGATTGGATCCATGACCTTGTGGTCACGACCCATAGATTTGGACCATAGGTGTGGATCGGAACATACATCGACCATTAAATTGAGAGCTTCGCCTTTTGTCACAGCTCCTTCTTCACCCGAATAGACCGGAGGTTGCAACTCTATTGACGCTGTATCGATCTACCTGTCGATCTCCTGAAAGGTTATGAAAAGAATAGGTAACAAAGTACAGTCCTGACAGAGTCCAAGCCTAAATACAAAAGGGGTCAACCGGCAATGTTGACCATGCTCTGGGACTATCATACAAGGACCCGTATTACAGGGTTTGGTACTCATGGAGCAACCCCCCCCCACAGGATTCCCTTGAGCCACGGTCGAATGCCTTCTCCAGTACACTTTTCCAGTGAAGCCGTGGAATGTGATCCACCGATAATTAGAGTACACCTTCTCATCCCCCTTTTTAAACAGGGGGATCACCACCCCAGTCTGCCAATCCAGTGGCCCTGCCCCCCCACTTCCACGAGATGCTGCAGAGGCGTGGCAGCTAGGACAGCCCAACAACATCCAGAGTGTTAAGCAACCCAAGGCGGATCTCATCCAGCCCTGGGGATCTGTCACCGAGGAGCTTACTGACTACCTCGGCAACTTCAGCCCCAGAAATAAGGGAGTCTCCTGACTCTGCTTCCTTGTTGAAAGGCTTGTCATCAAGATTGAGGAGACCTTGGACGTTTTCCTTCCACCAATGTTCTGGGTCGAGGTCAGCAGCCCACCATGTACACGGTACACAGTGTTGTGGGCATGCTGTTTCCACCTCTTGAGCTGGATGGCGGACCAGAATTTCCTTGGCGCCTTCCAAAAGTCCTGCTCCGTGGCCTCACCGAAATCCTCCCATGCCCTATATTTTACTTTGGTAACCACCACAGCTGTGTACTGCTTGGCCAGCAGGCACCTGTTTGCTGGCTCCGTAGCCCCACTGGCCAGAATGGCTCTGTAGGACTCCTTCTTCAGCTTAACGGCACCTCTTACCACTGGAGTCAACCAACGGGTTCGGGAGTGAAAGCCTCAACAGGCACCAAACACCTTATGGCCACAGCCCTGCCTACCACCTCAACAATGGACGCAGGAAACATGGCCCACTCAGACTCAATATCCCCCCACTGCCTCCCCTGGGATGTTGCTGTAGCTCTGCCGGAGGTGGAGATAAAACTCTTTCTCACTGGGGACTCTACCAGATTTTCCCAACAGATTCTCACAATGGGTTTCAGTCTGCAAGTTCTGACCGGCGTACTCCCACACCATCGGAGCAAGAGGGTCTGTCAACTGCGATGCCCCTCTCTTCACCCAAGTGTCCAGAACATGCGGCCCTCAAGGTCAATAATATGAACTTTAGAGTCCACCCCCCTCGAGAGGTTCCAGAGCCCGAGCCATGTTTCGATGTGAGTCCGAATATATCAGGCCGGAACCTCAGCCTCCCGCACTAGCTCAGGCTCCTTTCCCACCATAGAGAAGACTTTCCATGTTCCTCGAGCCAGCTTCTGCAGCCGCAGATCGGACCTCCAAGGTCCCCAGCTCTGGCCACCGTCCAGCTCACATTGCACCCAACCCCCATGGCCACTCCTATGGGTGGTGAGCCCAAGGGAAGGGTTAGGGATAGGGTTGTTGACCATTAGGGTTGACTCCGGTGGAGCCCTGCGGGTGAGGCCTGGCCACCAGGTGCTTGCCATCGAGCCCCGTCCCCACGTCCAGGCGAGGGAAAACCAGGTCCATCCATATTTTTCCTTATTTGGGGTTCTTTCCTCTTGGCGTTTCAATGAATTGGAAGCAAAATAAGCATATTTACATTCGGTCAAAGAGTGGTGGGAATATGAGTATGTCCCCTTGCTCTCCTACCCATCCATCGCATTCTACTCAGCTGGCTGCACCAGAAGCTTTACCATAGTTCAACAGTATATCGAAATGTAGAAAATCCAGCAAAAAAACCGGACGTTTGATTATCGCCTATTTCAGATCAGCTTGTCCGAATACATTGATAATTCCTTTGCTATCATCCTGAAAAATTCTTCTTGTAATTGTAAAAACATTATTCAGTGTGGCATATACCTGTTTCACCTTATCCCTGATCATATTGTGGGGGACTGTGACATAGGGTGGCAAGGACATACTTGCAGATCTTATCTTAAGGTAATTGCTTGGTCCTCCAACATCAACATGCCAATACACCATTGTACTGTTTACTGCTGTCAAATGTAGACATTTATTTTTCACTACTTTTGGCTCAGCCAAGATATCATTCTGCTGGATCTCTTGGTTTTAGCCAATAAACTTTACAGATTACACCTGGATTATTTTAGACAGTATATTTTTAACTCTTCCATTTTTAGTCAGCGCAGGCTATTTTTTTTCAAAACCACATTAAAATAAACCCATTAAAAGCCCTTATCTGAGACAACCTACATCAATATATTGTAAATAAGGGTAAATAGCAATCAAAAAAAACTGTTTGAACTGTTTTTTTCCTGATAAAAAAACTAAATGAATTAATAAACACATTAATGAATTGGCCAATAAAAAAGAGGACAATAGAAAAAAAAAACTTATATCTCTGAAGAGGAGAAAACAAGTGATGTGAAATTGAGAATTGCATTCAGTTAGATGGTACAATGAACCAAAATTTCAAATAATAAAATCAGAGTTTGAGAATTTTGTGCTTTATATGTCAGCGGCCATTAAAATTCGACAGAGGATCACGTAGTTTTCACTGGGATGCTAATTGAGAGGCCTTTATTCAAAGATTAAATCACAATGAACGACTATAATCGCTTGTTTTGATTCGATGATGCACATTTGTGTAATTTTATTTTATTTAGTTAGTTATTTATCTAACTTGATTCTATTTATTTCTTTTTGTTTTGCATCAAATGTCAATTTATGAATTCTCCCCGTTCAGCTTTAAACCACCGAGATCATCAGATCAGTCGATTCCCTCCAGCAGCGCGAAACTCTGCAGTTTATTGTTATAAGCTGGTACGTCAGCTCATTTTACTTGAAAAGGTTTAAAAAATATTTATTCCCCAGAGTGCGTTTCTTTTTTCTTTTGTAACAATGTAACTATTGCACTGCTAAAAAAACGTGTATCGCTGCAAATGTTCCTGCTAGTTAAACATAGAAGATTACAGGTTGCTGTGATTTAAAGCAAAATCAGACGTGAAGCGATAGCCTTAATTGAAGAAGGGTCTCAATTGTAGGTCCGGTCGGGACATTAAATACATTACATGGAAAACGATAGTGCAATTTCCAGGTTCCTCTTCAAATAGAAGTATTTTGAGTACTGAAGAACGAGTGCGGCCATGCTACAAGGTTCGACGGGACATAAAGGTTGGGAGTAAATTTCAGTTGTTCCTCAAAACAAGACCACACATTGCTTTGAAGAATGAGCTTCCACCATAGCACATTCCAAATGTCACTTTAACAAATTAGATACAACCATTTCATTCCCTATAAATATGACTGTAACAGAGTGTGAGGCCGTTTTTGTGCTGAGCCATTTCCTCACTTTCATTTTTCCTTGAGAGGTTTATGACTTTTTCGAAAGGCTTGAATGAGGTTTTGTTCTCTCTTGGGCATATTGACTCTTCATATGAGAGTGCCTTGTTAACCCACTCAGCGAGCGCACAAGTGCACTTTATCTAATGCACAGAGGTAGCATATTGCCAACTGTTGGACATTTTGATATTATAGTAGGCTTCACTCCAATCTCCTCCGTTAGAGGCTGCCAACATCAAACTCCTTCACTCAATCATTATGTTGTGATCAACCTGTGGCAATCTCCCTGCGTCTCTCACTGATTTTCTCCCTGAAGAAAGATTTGAAGCAATGTCATGAATGCAAATTGAAAAGCAAATCATCTGACAGCGGAAATTAATTTGGACTCAATCTCTCACCTGCATCACTCACTAGCTCATCACATTGCGGCTGTTTGCGAGCTCTGGGAGCAGGGTTGTAAAGAGCATCCTCTCCTAGCAATGTCTCTGAAGAAGAATTAGTCCCAGGTGAAAGGCCAAATGATTAATTGACCCTTGTAGATGAGCAAAGAAGAAAGAGGGACGTTGAGCAGATATATCACACTCCCCCTGGAATCAGGGTGGCATTAAGAAATGGGGTCATTGGATGTGATTAGGAAAGTAACCTCTGTGTTATTCATTTTCTCTACAGTTAAAGCCTTTGTTCAGATTATTTGATTTGATGGTTGTTTTTCACTTTATCCAGTATCAAAAAAATAAAGCCGTTTTCAACCTTGGGTTGTGACATTTGTTTTAGCTAAACTATATAATATTCAACCCTAGTATTCTGGCCTATGTTGGATGCATGAAGTTGCAGGATTCACAATGCCATGAAAACCCCTGCAATGGTAATTGTCAGAGGTTCCTCAACATTTTGCAAATTGCAACTCCACTTGATAAAAGCAAACATTTAAATATGTTATTTGCAAAGACAGCTGTGAAAACTAGAAGAAAGCCATTAAATGGAAATTAATCATCCTTAAATTGACCAGGCCCTGACTTGAAGCTGTTTGGCCATAATCATAGACATAATTACTGTCTCAGCGATGATAGCAGAGGGGAAAAATATAGAATTTCACAAAGTGAGAAAATACTCCTGCAAACAACACAAAAGTCTGGACAATGAATACATATTGTATCGGAAATATTAGCACAGCTAATTAACTCGAAATAATGGTTAGGTAAACAGTTCCAGACTATCAGCCACCCGACTATGAATCAATATGTCAAACTGACGGTAATTTCCGACCGTTTCGGATTTAACGGAGGCATTTGCAACTGGCACTGACAATGAATAGAATGATCAGCTGTTTTGTAGAAATGAGAAATTAGCGGGAAAGTAAACACTTTGCAAAACCCGAGACTTTGAATGTTCAGTGGAAATTTGAAAAGTTAACACACTTCTCTCAATGGGGTTGAGGGGGCACTCAGACTTCTAGCATTAACCATAAATGACAGACTATGAGGAAAATATGCATTGGATACTCTAAATTCTGCTAGCTGGCGATTCATTCCCTCTAATGTTTTATTAATTGCATATCTCTGCCTGAGGGGTAAATATTTCTTTTACCAGTGCCCAACATCCACCATAAGGAATCAATCATTCTGCTAGCTAATGACAGATCATATGGGCTGCCAGGCTGCCGACAGCTTTTCAAAGTTTGCATCCCTGAGCAACTGCACCAGGTCGGCTGTGTGAAATAAAGTATGGAAAGGAACATTTGAGGACTTCTAAATGATCTTTTTCATGTGAGGTTTAAAAATGCAGAACCGTGGAACACCAATCGGCATGCTACCTCTCCACCAGTCGCTCCATGAAAGATACATCAGCAGTCTCACACGTCAGATTGATGTGGAGCAAGTCAACCAAAATAAGTAATTCTGCCCAAAATATCGAACCCCACATCTCTTTATCTATCACACACAATGAAAACACAATGACACAGACTTGGACCAAACGTATCATGTGTATTCCTTTCGGATTTCTTGGTGGCTACAAATAACTCAGGCCTACCAGATTAGGAAATGGCGGAACACATTCGATTTGCTCCAAAGAAATCAGACCAATCTGTCTAATTATAAGTGTATGTTTTGTTTCTCAAAATACTGAATATATCCATCCGTAGCGACTTCGATCTAGATACTTTTTGGGGGGAAAAAAGATCCAAAAGTGTCTGTACAGTAGCTGAAAAATGATACCACTGATATATAGCTGTTCATGAAAAAAAACTGTGCTGCTGTAAATGTCCTCAATGTAAAATCTTTGTGTTTTTTTAAATAATGAAGCTGATTTTAAGGAGAAATGAAGTAAACAAGAAGATGGAAATGAAATAAGAAATTACAAAAGACGCATTAACAAGGTTTACAAATGTTGGTATCCACTCATCTATAGCAGGCAGATAGTAACACACTACACTGTGTGTAGCCTCCATTTAAGGCTTGATACAGAAGATGGAGAAGATCCATCCATCCATCGGAGGAGATGATACAGCGTTATTGGTTGTTTTTTTTCCCATTTCAAGCCAAATACAGTATCTAGTAATCATCAAAATAAAACACATACAATAAACTTCATATTTAATATTACAGGTGAAGAAGCCACATGTATGCAGATGTTAATAAAAGTACTGGTTTTGGTCACTATATTTTCTATTCATTTAGTCATATTTGCTTTTTTTATAAAACTTGGTCAATTTTAACACACTCAGCAAAACACGATATCTATCTATCTATCTATCTATATATATATATATATGTATTTATTTCTTTTTTTTAGTTGTGTAAGGTTAGTGAGTTAGTGACGGAGGGTTGACCACTAAACTAAGGGTTTACAAGCAATGATGCATCAATATTTTGGCTGTTGTTACGTTCCGTGATTGAGATAACAGAAAAAAAATACATGTACACTAAATATTTGACAACCAGCAAATAGTAGCACAATGCCCCCCCCCCCATGAGATCCCATCCCTATCAGTGCAGTCAACCTTCAGCAGGAACCACTTAAGCATGAGAAGGACATGGGAAGGGCATGTCATCACACCCACATATAGGAGAAAAGAATTTGCTCGGGAGCGAAATCAACCCACTGGGAGACTAAAACTCTGCTTGTCCAAGTGTGAAAGGCCGCGCTTCCACTGCATCCCCACTCCTTTCTACAAAAACCTGGATATATTCTTGTTAATATGATTACAGAGTAAGTTTAATGACATTTTTGCCCTTTTAAATTGCAGCATTAGTGGAAGAAAAAAAAGGTTGTGCCTTTTAAAAGATCATTTAAAAGGTACAACACAAAAGCCAAAAAAAAACAACCCAAAAAACCTGCTGACCTCTTTTCTTTAACAAACAGGCTACTCCTATTGTCCTATTGTCTTTGGATCATTTAATATATATATATATATATATATATATATATATATATATATATATATATATATATATATATATATATATATATATATATATATATATATATATATGTGTGTGTGTGTGTGTGTGTGTGTGTGTGTGTGTGTGTGTGTGTGTGTGTGTGTGTATATATATATAATTCTGTTGCTCGCTAATTGAAGTCCATCTGTCTTCATTATTTCAGTGCCTGTTGCAAATCTACCACTTTCATCCTGCTGATATTTCTTCCCAATCGGAAATCACTCTCTATCGCTTTGGTACATCCAAAGACGTAAGCACCATGGCAACCACAGAGAGAAACAGGAAAATCCTGGTCATTTGCTTCAATAATAAATGCTTGCCCTGACAAAAAAAACAAAAAAAAAAAAAAAAAAAACTCTTTACCAGAGTGTATTCAGGCAAAAAGTGTCTGGCAGATTCCCCTGGCTCAGTTCACATACCAAACAGTGTAGAAATTGCAGAATAGCCTCGTAGAGCTAACCTTGACTATGGCTGCCAATGTGGGTGGCTGATGGAGGAGTAGAGCAGTGGAAGAAGAAGAGGTCACGACCTGCCCCTCGAGTACTAAATGGATAATTCAACTCCATTCCACTGAAACACCTGCTGAAAGCGAGACGGAGACAAAATGTGTACAACACTGAACGCCGTCAATGGCATTACTCGCTCTCCCACCTCTTTGGATAAAGAAATGAAATGGTGAGCTGCCTCATCTCATACCCCCTCTTTCTTTCTATTGCTTAGTTTTCTAAGGTTTTCTGCTTGTAGCTCAGTATAATCAATCTTCTTCTGCCATGACTCTGCCTCCTCTGGTTCCACAGGTGCTTAGTGCACTGTCTGGTTTCCCGAATAAAAAAAACAAAAACAAAAACAAAAAATGATCCAAGAGACTCTGCTCTTATTTGGTTAATATCCTGGTTTTAATAGTATATATAGTTGGGAAAAAAATAACCTTTACCATAAATATGAATGCGGACAAAAACAAGTTTCTTCTTTGAGAGTTCAAAACAAAAAAAATAAAGTATGCTTTCATATTACTTTCTGGTGTTCATTCACCAGAATGTAGGTAACCCTCATAAATTTAGGGCTACTAAATACCCCCCAAAAAAACATTACTTCTAGACATTACCAGTGTACGTTCAATTCATCTGAGTTTCCCCACTAACAAGAATCCCTTTTTTTCCGTCCAGAACTCTCACGAAAACACGCATGGAATAAAGTCCCAGTACTCGAAATATTATCATAGTTTACACATAACTATAAAGAATTAGTTGATTTTCTGACTTGACATCCAATTTGAGTGTCAACTGAAGGGACTACATACATTTTTCCATATAGAAAACCCCCAACCTGAGGCTTCTGAGTCTGCATAAGGTGATGGCTAGCCAAGTCCAGATTGAGGCTACCGTGTGGCCAACGGTATGATCCAGACACGACTTGAACCCTTTCACAAGAGGACATCGGACCCTTCACTTCGACAGGTAGTACCGTGACCAATACAGTCTGCAAAGGACCCAGAACCAAACGGACTTGGTAGACAGGCACTGTACAAAAATGTGGTGAACCAGCCGGGAGGGGTTTGGCTTCTTTTTTTCTGAAGGGTGGACTTTTGACTGTTCATTGCTTCCACCATACCTGTGCCTACTTTATGTTCTCTTTAAACACTTCAAGCACAGTAGTGGTAAAACAGCTTACAATATGGAGATAATTCAGAAAGCAAACGTCAAAGTGTCAAACTCACTGTTTGTTACTGCTTGGGGCCGGTGATGTAGTTGGCAATGATTTGATGGAGTATTTAGATACACTTCAAAGTGACCGGTGATGATCCTCAGCTCAAAAATAGTGGAGTTCACATCCACTAGGCCCATTAAATTTATTAGTGGCTCTTTGCCATGCCTAAGACCCAGCAATAATCCAGATAAAACCCACCACATTCAACTTCCCTGTGAAGTGTTTACAGCAGACAAAAGCTCAAGCTTAACTGACCTTAACTTGGCTGAACTCAAAGATAGTGCAAATTTTAGTGGAGCTGATTTTGAGAAACTCTCACGAGATGGACTTGCTAAACTCCAGAAGTGTACTTGCCCCTGATACTCCACCCACTGATAAAAGTGATACTGACATATTTGACTTCAACCCATTCAGCCCACAGCCCCATCACATGCAGAAATACCTCGAGTAAAATTCTTTACTACTTTCAGTGTGTTTAAAAATGTAATTTGATGATCTAGCAAAAAGAGTACAGTGTGAAACAAATGACCCAATAATAGTGTCTTACACATATATTTGCTTCGAACCCAAAGAGCAACAGATTACCCAGATAAATAATCTATCTATCTATCTATCTATCTATCTATCTATCTATCTATCTATCTATCTATCTATCTATCATATTTCTTTGTTTGTTTTATTTTTACAAACTATGGTTTGTTATCGCAAAAAAGGCTGCAATATTACAATATTACATGTGTTTGAAGCTGAATGCAATATCTAACAAATGCACTTCTCTGTGATTTCCACAGATCTTGAAGACTTTTGCAAACATTGA
Source organism: Fistularia tabacaria (assembly GCA_901007705.1). NCBI lineage: Eukaryota > Metazoa > Chordata > Actinopteri > Syngnathiformes > Fistulariidae > Fistularia > Fistularia tabacaria. Next base: position 25,782 of record CAAKHD010013822.1, on the reverse strand, counting down.
CAACAAAATATTTCAAAATGCTTTCATAATATATTAGACACAGAAAGTCAAAGTATAAAAGAAAGAAAAAGTATCTGCTGTAACTGCGACTGTAAAAATAAAGATAAAAATGAAGAGGTCAGGAAAAGTAATTCCAATATTAAAATACAGTGATGAAAATTTGGACTTCAGTTGAGTACATTATCAGTGTTTCCAGTTTGGTGGAATTAAAGACAGCAGACAATGTAGATCCTTCTGTCTTGTTTTGCAAGCGCTAAAAGATGAGAGAGCTATATTTATCCAAAAAACGGAATGCTGCATTTCAATTTTGGCTTTTTTTTGCTGGAGCCAAGAGAGCAGCCGTGAAGGATGGTTCAGACCTTGCTCATGGCAAGTATAATGGCTATTTACATCTGTTTAATAACTTAATCCATTAATTTATTTTCTTTTATTTTTACTTATTGGTGTAAGTTCCTCATGCTGCCACTAGTCCACACAAAAAAAAAAAAAAAATTGGATATGAAGAAAGGTGAAAAGTAAGAGTGAAGATAGAATGAGATGATTTTCCAGTCGCAAACTTAAAAACGTCATCTCAGTCATTAACTGTGAGCTGGTAGTATTAAGTTTTGGCGCAGTCTTAGCTCAGTCTTTTCCTAGTCTTAGGGCTTACGATAATACCAAAACATGTTTGAAATCATCACGAGTCTTCGCATTAAGTCACCGCGAAAAAAAGTACCAACGACCAATAGATGAGCTCCAACAAAAGTGGAAAAAGGAAACCTGGTAGACAAACAATTGCCGGAGCAATATTGGCAGCAGAGACGGTATTTCTAAGCGGTGTGGATGAATGGGCTCGGCGAAGGAAAACCCGATCGGTATGGACCATCCAGAAAGAGGAGAGGATGGTGGAGCTGCAGGCAGAACAGCTCGGCTTGTACCATGTCATCTCTCCGAGATATCATGACTTAGGTGCACTCCCCCTGCATTGTGTGTGCTGCACTAAAATGAAAAAAAAAAAAAAAAAGTAATTTCTCCGCTGCTGCCATTATCAAACAAAATGCAACAATTGCAATCAATGTACCTGTTTTTTTTTTTGTTTTTTTTTCCAGCAACCAAGCAAAAATCTCTCACACAAATCTAAATTTCACAGATTTGAACACAATGACTTAAAATGCACCTTGAAAGCAGATACCGGGTAAAAGCCCAGCATTAGTTTGTCAACGATGAAGCAGCCGCATAGTGGAACTGCCATACAACAACTCAGGAAAATCATTAAGCCCCCCGTCAAAGACTTCATTCCTTTTCCCTCAGTTGCCTCAGATGGGTAAACATTGCCTACAAGGAGAGAAACTGCTTTTTATTTAGACACACGCTTTTGTTCCAAAGTCAAATGAAGGATTACAATACAATCGGTCTCATGTAGCTCATTAGAGGCTGGACAAACCTCTGTCAGTAGACCAAGACCTGTCAGCTGTCAAATACCTCTTTCAATGTTTGGGAGGCAGGTGGCGGTGACCGGAGTGCAAACACAGTCAGTTTTATTGTAAAATCTCCAAAACATCAAGAGAAAAACACCGCATGATGATGAGAAGAAGTCATTATTCAACTAAACAATAGCAGCTCATAGCCTTTATGGCTCCTCAAAGTTTCCTTACCACCTGTAAAACTGAGAGCATTGGAAGACTTTCACTCAGTGAACAGCAAAAGAAGTGACCGTGAATGCATGAATGCTTCATGAAAACATTAGAAGATGTTCGTGGGAACAAATGTTGAAAGTGTTGACTTGAAAACATGAAGCTATGCATTTTTATAAAAGACTGCAGCCAAGCGTTTACTTTGTCCACGAAGCCAAATAAAAGCGAATTAAAATGTGTGTATTGGATTCAATGCCAGCAAATAAAAATAGAATTAGAAACAGCTGTTTTCAGGAAAAACTGGGTGAAGGATAGCTTTATTTAAAAAGTGAGAGTATTGAGACTTTGAGAGAGATATAGCAACTTGAGATACGGTGTCAGCCTGGATCTAGTAAAGTCTCACCAAGTCAGATTGTTGGATCGAGATGTGCATCATGAACAACATAATGAGGGTATATTGCAAGGTTTAGTTTGAGTATTTAGTTTGAATTAGTTCGCTCTGTCTACTGCTGCAACCTGACACCAGATCTTTACGATACATTATAGCTATTGATTAATGTGGGCAAAGCAAATTTGATGTCAGCCACTGGATTTTAGGGGGGGAAAAAAAGGTTGAGAATTTGGGTTGTCAGAATGCTCGCTTTTTGTGACCACACGTGACAATATTACCTGTGTTACAGGTTAGTGAAGGATTAATGAAACTTGACAAACTCCCTGTTGAGTGAAGCATGAAAATTAACTAGATGATAGATTACCATGTGTCTCTCCAAGCTAGTCATTTACGAGTTTTGCCTTTTATCACATGCAGATGACCGTGATTCGGCTCTTGGAGGAGAGATTGTTTTAGTGGAGCATGAAGAATGTTGTAATTTGCTCTACCAATTGAGTTGAAGGGTTTAAATCTTCTTATTCTTGCATCGCAGTTATACTTTGCTAATGACTTCTGTATACATTTCTGCTATAAAATATGCTAGAACTTCCCTTCGGTCTCAGGATAACTACGAAACATCTTTGATGTTGAAAATGACCCCCTGCCTTTTGCTTTCCGAACTCATCAATATTGAGGTAATTTTATTTTGTCAGAGTATGTCTGAAGAGTATTGTGAAATGTTTACCCACTTTGTTTTGCTGTTCAAACCTGCCAGAATAACTTGACACAACGATGCTACAAATGAACTGTGACATTTTGAAAATTATAGTTACAACACAAACCCAAACCAAGCAAATATATGCAATACGATCTTCGGTGCAATCGAATACACATTATTCCAGCAAAAGGGTTCCGTCAAGGATTAGCATTTGACAGATTCTTGTCAAATGACGATTCTTTTTTCTTTTTTTGCCTGACCAACTCAAATGGGTTTTTAGGTCACATAAACAACTGCGTACAGTTGTTCTCAGACAACCATGTGATCTCTTAAAAAACCCAAACAAACAAACAAATGAATAAAACTAAAAATGCCAATGCTTTGCTGACAATGTTTGTGCTGAAAAATCTCGGAACTCTGCACAAAGTTTCGACAGCTCACAGTGGTACAAAAAAAGCAGAGCTCTTCCACATTAGGATTCTAGATACTTGGTCAGCCGTTTCAATGCAGTGCCTAAATATGAGCAATCGAAAACTAAAGGTCGTGGTGAAAAAAAAGACACACACGGCCTAAACATGATGCTCAGTGTCAAGCCAGGCGGCACGGTGGCGCGGTGGTTAGCGCTCGCTGCAGGTCAATTGGAAAAATTTGGAAACTTGCTCCGAATGAGTGAGTAAGTAAGTGGTTTTCAGTCTATCCATGTGGCCCTGCAATTGACTGGCGACCAGTTCAGGTACCCCGCCTCTCGCCTGATGACAGCTCAGACAGGGTGCAGGATAATATGACGGATGGATGCCATCTCAACCCCACTGCTGTACACTGCGTAATATCAATCTTCTCCATTCAATTTGCAGCTAAATTCCTGCTTTTCTCTGTGACAGTTGCTCAAACAATTACTGTCAACTTAGTTGTGAAACATACAAAACATCGGCAGCGAGTTCACTCGATTGTCTTACACAGATTTTTTATTTTTATTTTTTTAATTTACATATGCAAATGTTGCTGACATGTGAATTATGACAATTTCAACAAGCAAACATTTTCTACTCAGGAGTTCACATGTAGCAGCAAATTGCACAACCATTATGATATCAATATGACAGCTTTACTTTTAATCTGTGTTATCAAAAAGCAAAAAATGTTTTGTTCACCGACAAAATAAAGAGGATAGACACTGTGCATCTGTGCATTATCCCTCCTTTCTCGCTATAGCAAAGCCTTCAACCAAAGAGCTTCACTTGCGGGAGCCGCAAATTCTGACAGAGGAGTAAGTCAGCTTCTCTTTTCCTTGCATTTCATTTGTGAAACCCAAAAAAAAAAAGACCTAATCTCCCTCAACACATGTAGAGAGACAAATAACAAATGAGACATTCACCAGACATCCCCCTTCAGTTTCTGTGGAAAAGGTTCGAGTTCATTCTGAGCGAACCTGTTAGTGCTTAATGTTCCAGGAATTTGTGCAGCTCTTCAGTTGAGGTGCCTTTGTGCAAGAACGAGGGCATCTATGTGCCTGATGAAGTGGCCATTGATTGTTTTGTTTTTCAAGTTGAATGTGTTTGATTTTTATCCACCGAAAGTTTTGTAGTCAACCTATAAAGTTTCTCCCATTAGTACTCATGTAATGAAACACCGTCATGAAAATAATTTCAACAGGTAAATCCTGGACCTCAGTTGTCTTCTTTTCCTTTCGGCTTTTCCCTTCAGGTGTCGCCACAGCGGATCAACCTTCTCCATCTAACCCTGTTCTCTGTATCCTCCTCTCTCACACCAACTACCTTCATATCCTCTCTCTGACCTTCTCTCCAAAATACCTAACATGTGCTGTCCCTCTGATGGACTCATTCCTCATCACTCCTCCTGGTTCTCTCATCCTAGCCATTCCAAAGAGAACCTCAACATCTTCATCTCTGCTGCCTCCAGCTCTGCTCCCTGTCCTTTCTTCAATGCCACTGTCTCCAAACCATACAGCATCGCTGGTCTCACCACTGTCTTGTAAACCTTTCCTTTCATTCTGCCTGATAGTCTTCTATCGAACAGTAACCCTAACATTTTTCTCCAACCATTCCAACCTGCTTGAACCAGTTTCTTTACCTCTTCTCCACACACTCCATTAATCTGGACTGTTGACCCAAAGTACTTGAAATCCTCCAACTTCTTGATCTCCACTCCCTGTAGCCTCACCAATCCACCCGGGTTCCTCTCATTCACACACATATATTCTGTCTTGCTGCGACTAACCTTCATTCCTCTCCTTTCCAGAGCAAACCTCCACCTCTCAAGATTTTCCTCGACCTGTTCCCTGCTCTCACTCTAGATCACAATGTCATCTGCAAACATCATGGGCCATGGAGATTCCTGTCTAACCTCATTTGTCAGCCTGTCCATCACCACTTCAATCAAGAAGGGTCTCAGAGCTGATCCCTGAAGAAGTCCCACCTCCACATTGAACTTCTCTGTTACACCTACATCACACCTCACCACTGTCTCACAGCTAGCTTAGATGTCCTGCACCAGTCCAACAATCTTCTCTGCCACTTCAGACTTCCTCATACAATGCCAGAGTTCCTCTCTCGGTACCCTTTCTTATGCTTTTTCTAGGTCTACAAATGCGCAATGCAGCTCCCTCTGACCTTCTCTGTACTTCTCTATTACCATCTAACAATAATAATAATAATATAACCAGAAACTCTGCCGCTTCCTCCCCTAGGCACTTCCATACCTCTGTAGGTATGGCATCGGGGCCAACTGACTTTCCACTCTTCATCCTCTTTCATGCCTTCCTCACTTCACTTTTACTAATCTCTGCTATTTAGTGTTCTACAATAGTCACCTCTTCTACCCTCCCCTCTCATTTTGCTCATTCATCAGCTCTTCAAAGTACTCTTTCCATCTTCCAATCAATCTTCTTCAATACATATGCCTCTCAATCCTTAATCACCCTGCTGTACACCCGTTCCATCTTTATCTTACTGTTTTGCCAACCTTAATAAATCATTCAATCCCTCCTTCCTGTCTAACGCAGCATGCAAGTCATCCCTTTATTTTGTCTTTGATACCTCTATCTTTACCTTACGCTGCATCTCACTGTACTCCTGTCTGTTCTCTTCAGTCCCCTAAATGTCCCACTTCTTTGCTTTCTCTGCACTTCCTCATTCCAACACCAAATCTCCTTGTCTACAGTCCTTCCGGACGACAGGCCAAGTACTCTCCTACCTGTCTCCCTGATCACATTAGCTGTAGTTGTCCAGTTTTCATCTGGAAGCTCTCCCTGACCACCCAGAGCCTTTCTCAACTCCTTCCTGAAAACCGTACAACGCTCCTCCCCTTTCAGCTTCCACTACTTTGTCCTCTGCTCTGGCTTTGCCCTCTTGATCTTCCTTGTCACCAGAGTCTTCCTACAAAGAGATGACAGAGTCATCCTAGAAGATCTCCAACATCTTGCTGCATACATTAAAGGATCTGGGCTTCCCGAGGAGGTACAGTCTGCTCATTCCTTTCCTGTACACAGACTCAGTGTTGGACTTCCAGTCCAGTCTATTGTCAATCATGATACCCAGGAATCTCTCCTCCTAAACCATCTCCATCACCTCACCCCTGATCTGTAGAGGCTGTGCCGCATGTCCATCTTCCCCCTGAAGTCGATCACCATCTCCCTGGTCTTGCTTACATTCAGCCCCTCATCCATCCTGTACCCCTCCTCTGCCCCTCTTATACACCCTACAACAGCCGAGTCATCCAAGAATATCTTTAGGCGGCATGACTGTGTTGTACTGGAAGTCGTGGTGTACAAAATGAAGAGAAAAGGAGAAAGCACAGTCCCCTGAGGAGCTCCCATATCACTGACCACCACATCAGACAGCACCCCACCCAGACAGACAAACTGTGGCCTGCCTGTCAAGTAGTCAGTAATCTAGGAGATCGCCGAGTTGTTGACATCCATCATCCGCATCTTCTAGATGACTGCGTCTTCAACTCCTAATTGAGGCTGATAGGCAATATGCAGAAGGTCCAGCACCGACTTCACCTGTGGCCTCAGGGGGTCTATGACCAGTCTTTCCAGAACCTTCATCACATGAGATGTGAGGGAAACTGGTCAGCTCTCATTGAGGTCTGATGGCGATGACTTCTTGGGCACAGGTTCCAGGCAGGTCGTCTACGAGAGCACCGGTATTTTCTCCTGGCTCAGATTCAGGTTGTAGAGGTGTCTCAGTATTGGGGACAGCTGGCTGGCTGGCACAGGTCTTCAGAATCCTGTGGGAAGATGCCATCAGGACCTGCAGCTTTGCGCTGGTGGAGTCTCTCCAGCTGTCTCCTGGCTTGGTCCGTGGTCACAGCCACAGGGGGGGCGGGGAACGATAACCTCAGTGGAGTGGCAAGGGTGGTGGGTAGGGATATTGGTGTCATCAGCAGATGGGGGGAGGGAATAGTTGTCGAAGAGAGAGTAGGACGAGGGAGAGAGGAGCTGTACAGGAGAGTTAGGGGGGAAATGTTGAATGGTTCCTGAGGATGTGTGAGGGTCTGAACGTGTAGGGGGGATAACAGACGGAGCATTGAATCTATTGAAGAACTGATTGAGCTCATCGGCTCTCTCCAGGCCCGCCGCTGGCTGCCTGTCTCTCCCCTTAAACCCAGAGATGCATCTCGTTCCAATCCACTCATCCTTAACAGTGTTCTGCTGGAGCTTGGCCCCCAGCTTTCTCCTGTAGACGTTCCTACATGTCCTCAGCACGTCCCTGACATCATGCTGCACTTTCCTCAGCTCCTTTCTGTCCCCAGACCTGAAGGCCCTCTTCTGCTTGTTCAGCAGCTCCTTCTGGTCTCTGGTGATCCATGGTTTGTTGTTGGGGTAGCAGCGTATGGTTTGGGCTGCCAGGATGGTATGTTCACAGAATCTGATGTATTCTGTTATGCAGTCCGTCATGTTGTTTATGTCATCCCCCATGTGGGTCACAGAGGATATCCCAGTCTGTTGCCTCAAAGCAGTTCTGTAGTGCATCAGAGCCTCCTCTGTCCACTTCCTCACCGTCCTTGTGTGAACAGGCAGCCTCCGCACCAAGGGAACACACCTTGGAGTTAACAAAACCAGATCAAGCGGGGGTAGGGTACTGGCACTGTATGCATCTTTGGTATTGGCGTACAGTCGATCCAATGTTTTATTATCTCTTGGAATGTAGGGAGAAAAGTGTCCAAGGAAGCATGATTAAAGTCCCAGTTATGACCATGAATGCGTCTGGGTGCTTGGCCATTAGAGTAGCGGTGATGGAGCTGATGACGTCATGCGCAACCGCAGCATCCGCTGATGGAGGGATGTAAACGGCAACCACAATAGTGGATGTGAACTCCCGTGGCAAATAATACGGTTGCCTTCCCACAGCCAGAAGTTCAAGGTCAGGGGTACGGAGATGTTCCATGACATGTACGAGTTTGGGGTTACACCACCTCTCATTCACATATAGTATAACCCCCTCCTCCTTTGTCGCTGCCAATAATGTCTCTGTCCGCCCGAACACCCTTAAAGCCAGGTACCGCGTGCGTGTAGACAATAGAGCTGCTGGCGTTCGCACTGCTCTCCATTACACAAAGTATTAAAAGTAGCAGAAGAACCAGGAGAAAAAATTGAAAAACTTGATCCAGTCATAGCTGAAAGTATTATGACCAGGAACAGATGCAGTAAACAATATTTAAAAGAAAGACATCTAAGAAGAAAAAATACTTTAAAAAACTTAAATGAAGACACAGTCGGGAGCTGCTGCTGTAGGGCCTCCTCTCACAACACCAACCACAAGACCCAGGACATGTATATCTTTTAAGGCTATAGACATTTCTAGAGTCACTAAGATCCATCTTACCCCAAAGATAATCAAAAATGCATGGGTCTCAGGAGGTTAAAGGTCTTAGTGTTCCCCAGTTTTCCTGGCGCCCCTGATCTAAGGCTATGTACAGATAGTACATCCAACATTTGGGTGCTGCATGGGTTTGTAAATACAGTTCAAATTGACAAAAATCCCAAAGTAGAATAAAGAGCTCAATAGTGGTTATTTGAATTTGTGGTTTTCACCAATATTACCATCTCATACTTATTGAGTGCCTTCTCGTTACATGAACGTATTTTTCCAACAATTGAAATTTTCTCAGACGCAAGCGAGGAATACCAAGGAGGAAAAGTTAACTTAATCTCTTTTGCAGGCATTACCACCTCGGTTATTCATATTTTTTTTCCAAGAGAAAATCACACCCGGTAATTAATTTCCTTGAGGGAATGCAGGATCTTTAGCACAGAAAAGCAAGGTAGCAGCTGTGTTTGGGTCTAATGAGGCAAAAAATACACTTCTCTCTGTTTGCGTTCCATTTTATTAAAATTGAAAGTCTTAGCTTGGGTTTTAATGTGAGTAGGTCAGTAAAAAATCCATTTCATTGCCCAAAAAAATGCATGGATAAAAATGTTCCCTGCTCGCCACACCTGTCGGAGGAGCCACAAGTAAAAGATCCAATGTGATGAAGTTCCTCTGCATACCCTTTGCTGTAATTACACAACTAAACACTTGGCGACGTCTATGTTTTCAGTAAAAGTTTCAAGTCTTGAGGAATGAATATCATGAACTTACAGTGCAACACCTCCACAGAAATGCTTCCAATTTGCTTTACACTGAAAGACATTTCTCATGTCTGCAATCACCTACTTCAGGTTCTGTAGTGTCACAAACGGTTATTTAGTTGCAAAAATATATTCCCAGTGCTACTATTAAAAGTATGACATGTATCTCAAAAACTGCCCTGTATTTGCACAAGTCCCTTTTCATTTTATTCAATTCTCCCGATCAATTCTTTTTCCCTGTCATTCCACGTTCTCCTTTCAGTCCAGTTTCTGATTCGGATGACACAGCATCACAAATGGTCTCTTTGTCCTTTCCGATGTCATCCTTATCCTCAACAGACACACTTTTATTTTTCCATTACGTTAAATTTCTCTCCCCTTTGATCAACCCTTCTTTGTTGAGCCCAAACTGCAACTACTGACAAAAAAAAATAGATGGAAAGGGAAAACAAAAGTGTCCTCCGGCACTCTTAATCCCCTTTTATCAGTCTGTACGCTGTTATACAGACGTTCCTTTAACAGTCAGATAGTTTTAATAATACAATTTTAATTTCAATAAAACTGCCCAATCCTGGCTCCTATTCACACTTTGAAACCTAGTCTAGATATACATTGATTTTTTTTTTTTTCTGATTCACACTTTTGTTCTGTTCTCAGTAATTCAGTACATACATGAATAGGTAAAATACATTGAAAAAAGGGAGAATACAATCAAACTAAATAAGATAAAATGAGAAATTTCAGATATGAAGTTCCACAGGATTGGGTTGAGATGGATGACTCATGTTTTGAAGAAGTGTCTTAGGACCACTGTCCAAACACTATATTTCCATGAAAATTAGAATTTAAAAGATTTTCTCTTTTTTTTCTTTTTTTTACGACAACAATGTTATACTAACCTAAAGCAGACATTTACCAGGATGAAAGGCAACAACATGGAAAAATAATTACTGTAGAACAATTTGAACTGAAAATGCTGAATGGATATCCCGTTGGTAATGAATGAATAAATAAATAAATACAGTTAAAAATGCAACTCAGTTGACCAAAATGAGATGTTGAGCATTCTGGAATTGATGGCAGGTGAAGACTGTAAATATGGTGACATCATTTACAATTGAAATAACATGGGACTTGTTTTGTGGATAATGTATTGTAAATCTTAAGTAAAGTCAATTAAAGTAAATAAATATATATATATATATATATATATATATATATATATATATATATATAGGCAAGAGTGTAAGAGTCTGGGACTGAGAGTAGGGATTTTGAATATTGGGACAATGACAGGAAAAGGTAGAGAGTTGGTTGACTTGATGCAGAGAAGGAAGGTGGATATACTGTGTGTCCAGGAGACCAGGCGGAAAGCTAGTAAGACTAGAACCTGGGGAGCAGGTTTTAAGTTGTACTATCATGGTACTGACAGGAAGAGAAATGGAGAAGGAGTTATCTTGAAGGAGGAGTTTGTAAGAAATGTTCTGGATGTGAAAAGAATGTCAGATAGACTTATGAGTCTGAAACTGGAACTTGAAGGTGTGATGCTAAATGTTGTTAGTGGCTATGCCCCAGAGGTAGGATGTGAGTTCCAGGAGAAGGAGAAGTTCTGGAATGAGTTAGATGAAGTGATCCAGAAATGAGAGAGTGGTGATTGGTGCAGACTTCAATGGACATGTTGATGCAGGCAATAGATGTGATGAGGAAGTGATGGGCAGGTTTGGTATCCAGGATAGGAACGTAGAAGGACAGATGGTGGTAGACTTTGCAAAAAGGATGGAAATGGCTGTAATGAATGGCTGAATTTTTTTTTTTTTCGAGAAAAGACAGGAGCATAGGGTACCTTGTGAGGGCAGAGGAAAGATCACGCAGGTAGACTACATCGTGTATCGATGAGGTAATCTGACAGAGATCGGTGACTGCAAAGTAATGGTAGGTGAGAGTGTTGCCTGACGGCAAAGGATGGTGTTTTTTTAGGATGGCTCTGGTGACAGGGAAGATCAAGGGGACAAAGGCAGAGCAGAGGACAAAGTGGTGGAAGCTAAAAAGGTAGGAGTGTTTTATGGTTTTCTGGGAGGAGTTGAGAAAGGCTCTTGGTGGTCAGGGAGAGCTTCCAGATGACTGGACAACTACAGCTAATGTGATCAGACACACTTGGTGTGTCGTCTGGAAGGAAAGTAGAGAAGGAGAGTTGGTGGTGGAATGTGGAAGTGCAGGAGTGTATACAGAGAAAGACTTAGCAAAGAAGAAGTGGGACACTGAGGAGAATGAAGAGAACAGACAGGAGTAGAGAGAGATACAGCGTAAGATAAAGATAGGGGTAGCAAAGACCAAATAATGGCCGTACGATGACTTGTATGCTCGGTTGGACAGTAAAGAGGGAGAGAATGATTCATACAGGTTGTCAAAACAGAGAGATAGAGATGTGGAGGAATATTTTAGTTTAGAAGTGCTCTTATAGCATAATAGTAAGAAGTAAGTAATTAGAATAATCCTCAAAGAAGAGACGCTGTGTACTTGTTTTTATCATTTCCTGTGAATCCGATGGTGCAGGTCTTTACGTAGAAGTATGTGCGCACATCAGAAGAACGGGCAATCAAAAAAAAAACAAGAGGACCTTCGGCAGAAGGCAACTGGTGGCACCCAGGAAGGCCTTGGGCGGCTGAAGGCAAGACAAGTGAGCGTGAGCAAGAGAGGGGTTGCCCACGGAGGAGAGAAGACAGGTCATGCCGACCGTCTCGCATGATTTCTGGAGAAAACAACGGCCATAGCAATCATCATGAACACCGAACACGGACGTGAAGGACAACTGTGACCACTGGAGGGCTTTATAGTCATGTGCGTACTCACGATCAGGGTTTTTCTGTGGCATCACCCACCTGCAGGTGGGTGGCAGAGAACCCACAGCTGTGTGACTCCTGTATCCTTGCTGACAGTATTAAATTCTATTTGATCAGACTGCACTTGGAAAAGTCATCCTTCCTTCCTTCACCTGATCATTGAACTCATCTGTGATTTGTTACAGGCTGTAAGGATGTGAAGCGGGTATGCGTGGTCTTACCTCTCCTTGTAAATGCAATCCATGCGCCTATCCTTCTGGACAAACATCTCTATGACTTTGGTGTGAAAGTCCTCTTTATCTTTTAGTTTTAAAAATCTCTTTCTCAATACAGATTATTGCTAGGGAGGAAAGCCGCCCTTAGTCAGTCTGATTTTCTTTGCTGTCATTTGAAGCAAATCATTTAGCTCCGACATCGGTCGTCTATCATTTATCACTCCCAGTTTTAAGTTTTTTTAAGTTATATAATGTATGTAATGTTCCATTTTTGATATCGGGGTAAAACTAGAAGCAAACGGATGGACTCGGCCCACTTGACTTTCTCTACTTGACTTTTTTTTTTTTTTTTTCCCCTAGCATATTACCCACAATACCCACATACCTTTAGTCTGTAATACGAAATGTAATGTGAAAAAGAACAACAGCAGAACGAGCCTGTGTGCTCACACACAGTGCAGTGGCTGCCTCCTCTCCTGTTTTTTCACCATGGCGTTTTGTCAGGTGAGCAAGACTGATATTATATTAGTTTTGCTCATATCTGATTGCACAAGTGCAAGCGACGAGCTGAGTGCTTGCGCTATCGGAGAGGAGCAAGCGACAGAGGAGCAAGCGGAGTGGAGCAAACGATGAGCTGAGTTGGCTCGTCGCTGCCTTACCTAGCATCCTTCTATTGTATTTGAACAGGAAAGTACACAAATACAGCGATATTGTCAATAAAAATCATCAGAATGATTGGAATCATACCATAATAACATTTCTATCAAAGATCAGTAGACAAATGTTTAAAAATGTTTTTTCTTTTTATCATTATTTGCTTTTTATGATGACGCAGGGTGTCTCCCCTTCCTCCCCTGCCTCCCCTGACCGCACATCACTGTATACCTGTCGAGGTATGGAAGTGTCTAGGAGAGGCAGCGGTAGACTTTCTGGACACATTTTTCAACAGGATCTTAGAGAGTGAGAAGATGCCTGAGGAAGAAGTGTGATGGTGGCCATTTTCAAGAAGAAGGGGAATGTAAAGAATTGCGGTAACTATGGACAGATAAAGTTGATGAGCCACACAGTGGAGTTATGGGAAAGACTGGTGAAAACTAGACTGAGAGCAGAAGTCAACATTTGTAAGCAGAAGTATGGCTTCATGCCCAGAAAGAGTACTACAGCTGCAGTATTCGCTTTGAGAATGATATTTAGAGAAGTACAGAGAAGGTCAGAGGGAGCTGCATTGTGCTTTTTTAGAACTAGAAAAAGCATATGACAGGGTGCCGAGAGAGGAACTCTGGTGTTGTATGAGGAAGTTTGGAGTGGCAGAGAAGATTTTTGGACTGGTGCAGGACATGTATGCTGGCTGTGAGACAGTGGTGAAGTGTTCTGTAGGTGTAACAGAGAAGTTCAAGGTGGAGGTGGGACCTCATCAGGGATCAGCTCTGAGACTCTTCTTGTTTGCAGTGGTGATGGACAGACTGACAGACGAGGTTAGACAGGAATCTCCATGGACCATGATGTTTGCAGATGACATTGTGATCTGTAGTGAGAGCAGGGAACAGGTCGAGGAAAATCTTGAGAGGTGGAGGTTTGCTCTGGAAAGCAGTCCAGTTTTATTACCCACACACTGAACATTCCAGGCATTTGTTGAATGTATTGCATCGCAATTTGGAAATAATAAACATCAATGTCATCTCAATGGACCATGATGTTTGCAGATGATATTATCTGTCTTGAGAGCA
>CAAKHD010013822.1:0-10023 GCA_901007705.1 Fistularia tabacaria | reverse complement strand
ACCTTCTCTCCAAAACATCTAACATGAGCTGTCCCTCTGATGGACTCATTTCTGATCCTCTCCATCCTGGTCACTCCTAAAGAGAACCTCAACATCTTCATCTTTGCTACCTCCAGCTCTGCCTCCTGTCCTTTGTTCAGTGTCACTGTCTCCAAACCATCCATCATCTCTGGTCTCACCACTGTTTTGTGAACCTTTCCTTTCATTCTAGATGATGTCCTTCTATAACAAAGAACCCCTGAAACTTTTCTCCACCCATTCCAACCTGCTTGAACCCGTTTCTTAACTTCTTCTCCACACTCTCCGTTGCTCTGGACTGTTGACCCTCAGTACTTGAAATCCTCCAACTTCTTGATCTCCACTCCCTGCAGCCTCAGCGTTCCACCCGGGTTCCTCTCATTCACACACATATATTCTGTCTTGCTGCGACTAACCTTCATTCCTCTCACATTGCTCTCAAGACAGATAATATCATCTGCAAACATCATGGTCCATTGAGATGACATTGATGTTTATTATTTCCAAATTGCGATGCAATACATTCAACAAATGCCTGGAATGTTCAGTGTGTGGGTAATAAAACTGGACTGCTTGTTTCTAAAATACTATTTGAATTTAACCCTTGACCTACTGGGAGCGACAGATGAGATGTTATTCAACCTGAAGGGAATTTAAATGTCTATAGGGAGAAGTGGATATATTGCACTCCACACATTTCTATCTCTGGGTCAAAGCAATCATCCTCCTAAGAACCTGAGCGTCTGTACAGAATGTAAAAGATGTTTTCTGAATGGAATACGTATTCTGATACAAAAGATGTTGAGGTCTGGACCAGTCATCTCAAAGATATCAACATTCTGTACAACCACTTTGCCGAAGCATATTCCTCTGTTATTTCTTTACCATTCAAGTCAAAATAATTCTCTTGTGCAGTTACTGTGTAAAAAAACTCATTAAAGGATAGAATTTCATGGTTTATCTTCACTGCATCTCAGTTCTCGCAGCTTTGGCAGAAGCCCAACCTGATGAATTGAGAGATGCGTGTCTGTTAAGTCCCTTTGGATATGTGGAATCAAGTTGCATTCAGCTCTGCGGCTGCACAATATTGCAGGACATTTCTCCCCCTGTCACATGACAGTGCTTTCTGGGATTTCATCCCTTACAAGAAAGAGAAGAAAAAAAAAAAAAAAAGGACAGACACAGATGGCACATTGGAACTGATGTGTTTTGGATTAAATAGGCTAGGAACATTTTGGCCTGACCTCTTGCTAAAGTACACTTCCATAAAGAGGAAAATGCATGAAACCTTTGTCAGTGTTGCAGAGCTTGAATCAATGTGTCCCAGAGGCGGCAGTCAGAGATGTTATTCGAAGCTTGCCACAGTTCACGCAAATGAAACATGCGCCAGCGTGACATTAAGTTCTGATAGTCAAAGCAATTTGGACTCTCTGGAACATATGGACAGGGGTTCTGGGATTTTAAAAGTCATTGCAATTAGTTCATGTCC
Organism: Fistularia tabacaria; assembly: GCA_901007705.1. NCBI lineage: Eukaryota > Metazoa > Chordata > Actinopteri > Syngnathiformes > Fistulariidae > Fistularia > Fistularia tabacaria. Next base: position 8,516 of record CAAKHD010013822.1, on the reverse strand, counting down.
CTTTCAATGCCATCAACAGCTTGTCAGTCCTCCGCAGGAAAAAATTAACAAATACATTGCAGTGGGCATTTATAACACCTTTTATACAGCTTTGACATGGCAGCTAAATGCTGAACGGCTTCTTTGAATGTCTGGAGCTTTTTCTTAAAACCTGACAAAAATGAGTTGCCTTACAGACTCGCTTATTATTCAAGGGAATGGACATTTACACTGGATGTGAAAAAAAAAAAAAAAAGTTTTCAGTACAACGGGTTTTAAAGCAAAACAGAAGTAGAAATATAACTTGCATACGGGCCACCTGAGTCAGGTTTTTCAAACCTAACATTGCTAACAAACGCCCTCAAATGAAATGTTTTCGTAGGCTAAGGCTTAGCTATGTGCAACTCTCACATTTGATGCAGTTTGTCACCAAGACTGAACCGTTTTTTGGGGGACGTCCCTATTAATGTCGGCCGCAGAGTATTCTTAAGTTGTGCTTTCTTTTGTTTCAAATTATATGGCTGGGAAAAGTGGATGCATACATTATATAGACACACATGAAGGAATCATTAACCAGTTTTGACATATCTATCTAAATATTTCATTTATTAATTTTGTTTATTTATAAATGGGAAGCCGTCTAGGAACATCTTTCACCTTCTGCACAGACTGTGAGGTTGTGAGTAGTAAGCAGCTGCTTAGCAGTGCCACCGTTTCAGTGTCTCGCTTGGCAGGAGGAGTGCAGGAATCGAACTGTTCGGTTCAAAGATGACTGCTCCAACCCCTTCAGGAGGGGTGAGATAACATGGATTGATGACACTACATATGAGAACAAATTATCTTGAAACACTGAGTACAAACAGTATTTAATAATGAACATGGAAACAACCTAATCAAACTGAATGCTTGGTTTTTTTTTTTTTTTTGTTTTTTTTTTATGTGTTATAAAGCACAATGGATGTTACAGCCTTAAAACAAAATCAAAATATACTTATTATCACGCATATGTGACATTGGCACCCCACTGGGGTGGAATATGATTTGGATACCTTGATGACATCAGTCCCCAAGGGTCTAAAGATGTTGTTCATGGATTTTTGTTCAACTAATAGAACCAAAAACTCCCAATGGTGAAACCTGCTGTCAAGTCGCATGAATTTGAGTAATTTTTAAATTCCAACCCACGCTAGACATGAATAACAATAAAATTAAAAGATAAGAAACAACAAAAAGTACCAGCGGGACAAAATAAAATGGTAATATTCTTCTCGGTTAGAGAGACGAGTCAAAGAAGCCATCTTTGTGAGTGAGGAGGGGGTCTTCGACACAATCTTTCCACCCACATACGGTGCTGCACTGGGATAAACACCAGGACGGATCAATGAAACACACATGGACCAGCACCATCTGCACCCTCCAAACAACCCACAAAGATCCATCACCGAAACGAGTCCCGGTAACTTCGACAGGAGCCTCAGTCTGTTTCACATTCTGAGAAGTTTGGCTTCACCTTTGCAGATTCTAATCCTGGTAAATCCACAAAAGTTTTACCTTTGTTTCCACCTAACGACGCGCTAGAACAACAGCCCCTAATGAGGATGCAAAAAAAAAAAATCGGCTGCCAAGTCAGGATAATTAAATGAGGGTTTAACCAATGCAGTTTTAAAAATAAACTTGGAAAAGTCAGCAAAAAAAAGTCAGGATAATTAAATAGGGGTTAAACCAATGCAGTTTTAAAAATAAACTTGGAAAAGTCCGGAAGAAAAAAAAAGATTTTCTTCTTCTTTCCCTTTCGGCTGTTCACTTCGGGGGTTCACCGCAATGAATCATCCACCCCCATCTAACACCTACTCTTTGTGTTCTCTTCTCTCACATCACTTTTACTTCATGCCCTCTTTCACTGCGTACATAAATCCCCTCTCTGGTTTTCCTCTTGGCTTCCTGCTTTCCAGGTCCAATGTCATCACCCTTCTGTTCAGATATTCATGATCGTTCCTCTGAACTGTATATGGGGCATTTTACATCCCAGTCATTCAATTTTACATAATGCATCTAGAAAATACAAAAGCGTGCAGTTGTTGAGTCAATTGTACTTCTCCTGAGACCTATAAAAAATAAATGGGGGAAATTTTTGATTTGAAATATACTTTTTAATTAAATACATGTCTGGAATACCCCCTAAAATACCATTTCTCTCTTGTCCCACCGGTCTGATTACCAGATTCAGTCTCAAATAAAACAGTTAAAATGCCATGTTAGCATCCTTCCTTTTGTATTATTTTCTTCATACGTATCTCAAGTAATTGTGGAAACATTTGTTTTAATCAGAATACTATTTTTAAATGTTGTTATTTTTATGCAAGGAATATGTGTCCCACAACATGCATGCAACCCTGTTGCATTCACATTTTTAGCACACAGTTGAAGACGAGGAAAGCAGCCAATCACGTGCCACAATGGGCAGTGACATCATCACACAGTCTGCAAGCAGCATGGGTAGAGCAAAGGTACACGCCTTTTTCAATTCTTCTTATTTTTGTAAAATTGTTAGCCTTTCTTGTATGTCTCCCTCTATATGCCATGCATCCCTGTTATACAGATGATTCCTATATAACAAATCCATGATTATTTTTTCTTTACTAGTTCACTTCAGTTTGTCCACTTTGACAAGAACAACAGCTAGCTAAATAGCTACTCTCTACCACTTAGAAAAAGCTAACTCCAGCCTGAATTTGCAACCCTGTTACTTGCAATACTGTTTTCAAGTACCTAAATGTTGGTAACAGGGTTGCACCAAATATAACAATTAAAAAATAAAATGTGTGATAAAAAATGATGCCTGAGCTGAGACAATCTAGGTTTGAATAGTTTAGTACTGATAATTAATGAATACACAACTGAAAATGTTATAAGTGAATGTTTATTTTTCAAAAATGTATGAGCTGAAATATCCTCCAATTCTGGAACGACCCATTTATCCAAACCATCAGTCTGGCCTCTCTGACTTTATCTCCAAAGCATCCGCCATTTGCTGTCCCTCTGATGGATTCATTCCCGATCATATCCATCCTCATTGGTCCCAAGGAAAACCTCAGCGTTTTCATTTCTGCTACCTCCAGCTCTGCTGATTTCCTTACTGCCACTGTCTCTAAACCATACAATATTTCTGGTCTCACCATCATCTTACCTTTTATTCCTGATGCTTTCTTAAAGCACTTTAGCATTGACACCTTTCTCCACCCGTTCCCGCCTGCTTGCACTCTTTAAGAAAAAGAGGAGTGTAAAATACTTAATACAAAAAGGTCCTAAAGTCAACTATAATTCTTTCACAACGCAAGCAGGCACAGGATCCAATGATGAGGTTATACCTCAGGTTGCCATTATAACTGTAGTAAGAGCTGCCAGAGACATGATTTCAAAACCGTGAAAGCCCTGTCCATATTTTGCAGGCTTAAGAAAAAAAAACGAACAAACGAAAAAAACAAAAAACCAGAGGGCTCTGTCTTCCGACTGAAAGAGACCTTTGCTATGATATTCTCAAGTTCATTATCAAAAAACATTCAAGTCATTTGTTATCAGACCAGTGCTGCTGACCAGCTGTGGGACCCGAGAAAACATGTCAAAAACATTCCAGAATTATGCCTATTATTAACAATCAAGTCATCATATCAATCAAAAGTATGCCGATGTTGCAATCAATATCGTGGTTTTATAGGAAATCAAATTAGATTTCAATGCCTGATTAGAAATAAAAACAACAAAAAAAAACGACAAAAAAACAAAACAAACTGAAGCGTGGAGTAAGACCACCGTTAAGTTTTCTGCTCCTACAGAGCATTAACAAGTCATTTTCATCCAGGGAGAAAGGTCATTTTTGAGCCCCCTACAGTTTTTTGTTGTTTTTTTTTTGGCAGAGACCACTGAATCAAACAAACTCTTTATTTCACTGTTAAATATCTCAGTGAAGCAACTCCCTGAAAATGTTTGCTTGAAACCAGGTTTATGACATCTGGCCTGGAATATGAAAAACAAGAGGCAATGGGCCTGATATGATGGGACCAGTGCATCATTCTTGCTTCTTTACCTACGGCTAATAAATGAGAAATTGCTGAATAAAACAGGACTCCTCTGAAAATGGCAAATTGAGCAGACCCCATTCACTGAAACCAACAACCCAGAGCCCAACACAAGACCAATGGGATGTCCAAGTCGATGTGTTGGTCCAAACAATATTTGTGTCCCCATTTTTAACACTAGAACAAACAATGTTCAACACGAGAGCGACTAAAGGGAAAAAATTGGCCTGTGTATTGTTAAAAATTGTAAACAAAATTCCAGATCTTAAAAATAGCTGTCTATGCTTTAAAGCGAAAGGAGTTAAAATGTACTAATATAAAGAACGCAATAACTCACACATAATTTGTTTTGCACTTACGGATTGAAACATTGTACGTTGATGAGGTTACTCTGTTTGTGATAGAGCCGCTCCATGAATCATCAGTGTTAGGGAGAGAATGATGCAAAGTAGGGATGTAAGTAAGGATACCATAAGTTATCATTGGTAATTTCAATCACTGAAGGAGGGTCTAATGGTGCAGATCGCTGCTCATCAGGAGATCCATAACCTCCTCCAAAAGTGAGGCCGTCCCAACCTCCACTTGGTGACTTACAGTGGGTACAGAAAGTATTCCGACCCCTTTAAATCTCTCACTCTTTGCTTCATTGCAGCCATTTGCTAAAATCAAAAAAAGTTGATTTTATTTATCATTAATGTAACCTTTTTTCAGTCAAGATTGGGTGTTGAGTGAACCTTGAGAAGTAAAATGAATCCTTTTTGATTTTAGCAAATAGCTGCAATGAAACAAAGAGTGAAAAATTGACAGGGGTCTGAAAACAGAGAACAAGAATCTCTGTCAACCAGACACCACATGCATGACATAAAATGGAATTGTATAATCAGGAGAAGAATGATAAGCAAACAAAATGTACATGTTCAAAATCATCACATTCTATTTGTGGGTACATTTTACTAAGTTGATGGTTTCAGGCATACAGTGAAACCCTTACAGTTCAAGTGTTGACCCGTCAGTCACCGGTGGCACGTCCTCACAGCAGAGTAGAGTAGAAGAGAATATTCCTTGAATCACACAGTGGGGAAATTTCAGTTCACACACCGCCGAAAAAAAAGGGTTGTGCACTCGACGTAGATGATAATGTGCAATCACTCAGATTTATAAATATCTGGGCAAAAAATAGCAAAATAGATAATAAAAATCGAAGTGAAATTTAAAAAAAAAAGGAATATAAACAATATATAATCAGTATAAACATTTGCAAAAGTTGCAACTAGCTGCGTACGACAATGCTCACAGCAGCAACACCTCGGGGTCTCTGGATGTATGGATGAGTGAATGAGTGACCGAATAAATGAACGGGTGAATGAAAGACGTGCATTGAGAGCAGAGCTGGGTGTTCAACAGCCGAACAGCAGCGAGAAAGAAGGGCCTGGGAAATCTGTCCTTCACACTTGGGGTGGAGGAGTCTGTTGCTGCAATGACGTTCCGCCTGAGGTCCGAGACTTGTTCCATCCGAGCCGAAAGCTTTGCTATGATTCTCCTCTCTCCCACCAGTACTTAAAAGAGACCACTCCCTAGATGTCCATCCCCTGGATGTTCACCGCTGCAGGGGTGTGTCTGCTCTTGCAGAAAATCCACCACCAGCTCCAGGAGGCAGTTCTGCAGGCACCATGTAAATGTTCAAATCTCAGACAACACGTGGATCAGACGTCTCTAAATTTAGTGATGGAGTTGTAGCTTTATTTGGGCAATAAATCCCTGCAATCATTGGAGATTGGAGATGATGAAAGCTGGAATTCTAAGTTTGTCTTTTTGCTTTTAAAACAGTCAATAAACGTGGCCATGACCCCGTCTCTCTGGTCATGGTTGATAACTGAGCAAGCTGGTGACTCCAGGACATAGTTCTAGTCTGGGTGCTAATTCACCTTATGCAGCCATCTGTCCATCATGAACGTTACATCCAGGTAGGCTCCAGCTCCTCCTCGTCTGCCGACGGACTGCTGAGCAGGAGACTAACCCCTAGTTAAATGCACTGGTCAGATTTGTTGATCTTGCCCTCTATGTTTAACGCAGTGTGACAAAGGATTTTCAAATTGCTTGCAAGAGGCAACTGTAGGAGAGGATGACAGTGACAATCGATTACAGTTTGTGAAGAGGTCTATGAAAGGAAGAAAAGTTGGGTTGGTGTCTGCAAGTGTGTGTGTGTGTGTGTGTGTGTGTGTGTGTGTGTGTGTGGTGCTTATTTGCATCCCATGTGCATGTGCGTCTCACATATGTGTTAATTCTTTGAAAGCAAGCATGAGGCTTGTTTATCTGATGTCACACTCAACAATCAACTGCAATCAACTGTAACCACTCTTCTGAGCATTCTTTGATCAGATTATGTAAATGAGTTAAAATGAAAACATACAATCGCATCTATCATTAAGATTATTAATTCGTAGCTTGCAACAGATGCATGTCAGCCCAAAATATGATGAGCAAGCATCATTTCCTGCCCCAGCAAAAACCAAAGGAGAACTCAACTGCCAATGCGAAGACTGAACACCAAAGCTGAGCCAACTCTTGTGTGAAGAGGAGGACAGCTACCAGAAAACACCGCTGTTGCTTGGATTTGGTTGAACTGGGGTATTTTCAATCCGTTATTGCACTTCAGAGAGCTTTCAGAGGGAAGGTGATGACATGATGATCAGGGCTTCTTTAACAACCGTCGCACGGACGACAAGGATTGTTTCACACTGAGATGATATTCGGATTATATTGTCTGAGATTTGGGGTTAGTTTAAGGAAATCGGTAAATTTCAGAGTTACACACGATGGAGTGTGTTTACAAGCCACCAGGGTTCAGTCTGAACTAAAATTTTCTAATGAACTGACACAGAATAACATATGACCCTGGACATGTTTGCTTTCGACAAGCATAAAGCTCCCGAAAACTTAGCTCCTGGGATCACTAAGATGCACAAACCATGATAAGTTGGCGGCTCAAGTATTTTTTTTTTCTTTTTTTGGATCATTTTTATTTACTAAGATGCAAAAGTCATCAAATTAGTTGAAAAAGGGAACATGAATTAGTAAATAACTGACGACTCTGTTCGAAATGATTTTTTTTTTTGTAAATTCTGATGTTACTAAAATTCCATGGCCAAAAAAAATGTTGGGGCACGTCATAGACAAAATATTATCAATATAATAATCAATAATTCATTCACAATTCACAATAGTTTTTAAATTGAAACTCTTTCAAGCCATTGTTTATGCTCTTGTCTCGCACAAAATTGCTGGAAATCTTCTGTTGGTTTGCTTTGATTGAACCCAAAGTGCTCCTCAAACAAGGCCGGAAAGATGCCGTTTTTAATTATGCACCAACATTGTGGATTGAAAAGCTCCCATATTTTAAATCTATATGTACACTTAAAAAAAAAATAATAATAATAATTAATTAAAAATAAAAAAAGAATTGAAAAAAAATAAAATCATATATATGTATATATATATATATATATATATATATATATATATATATATATATGCGGTCTTGTGAAGAATTTAGGACGCCCTACGAAAGCCTGTATATTTTGAAATATATTTGGACATATTGATATTTAATATCAATTTTAATGATACTGAAGGATCCAAGTAAGATAACTACACAATTTAAAAGTATGAAAAGCCTTTCTAAAACTTATTGTAAAATGTTATATAAAACGAATGCAATTTCTGGTGAGGAATAAATTAGGACACCTCCGACATATTATCCCATTAAAATGTCTAAAATCACACACAGGTGTAAGTTGTCAGGTGCACATGATCAGAACATCACTACCCAGCATGTTAAAGAAGCCTTGCCCTATTTAAAGCTCAGATTTAGTTTTCTGTGCCGCTGACTGTTGAAGTGTTGAAGTGAGAGCCATGGTGAGATCTAAAGAGCGTTCTGACGCCCTCAGAAAGAAGATTGTGGCCACTTATGAGTCTGGTAAGGGATTTAAAAAGATCTCAAAAGAACTTGACAGCAGTCATTCCACCATTAGGAAAATTGTTTACAAGTGGGGGACATTCAAAACAACGGCCACCATGCCTTGGACTGGCTGTCCAGGCCAATTCACCCCCAGAGCAGACAGCAAGATGCTCAAAGAAGTCATCAAACATCCTGAAGTGTCATCAGGGGAACTCCAGCAGGCTGTGGCTGCGACGGATGTGGAAGTGCACGACTCTACTGTCAGAAAGAGACGACACAGGGTTGACCGTCATGGGAGGTGTGGAAGGAAGAAACCTTTGCTCTCCAAGAAAAACATTCAGGCCAGATTGAAGTTTCCCAGAGAGAACGTAGACAAAGACCACGACTTCTGGAACAATGTTCTTTGGACAGATGAGTCTAAAACTGAATTATTTGGACGCCAGAACAGAAGACGTGTTTGGCGTAAACCAAATCCAGCCTTCCGAGAAAAGAACCTCAGACCA
>CAAKHD010013821.1:0-15000 GCA_901007705.1 Fistularia tabacaria | reverse complement strand
GGGAAGATGCTCATCGGTTTGCTAGGAATGGGAGCAAGAATCGCGTAAACCGATGGCAGCTGTTGGATCGTAGAACGTCCGAGGCTTCCTGACGTTTACCTCTTTTCTTTCACCCTTTTGATCATTTGGATCCGATAAAAACACTTCGACACAAACCCGTACGTTCGTGATGGACTGACGGGCTCCAGAAATGTCAGGAAACTGTGGAAAAACCCAAATCCGGAGGGGCCGAAATGCTACGTGTAGTCGGTCTTTGGCCACGTTCAGCGTGTGGACGCTCTGGCGCACTGACGTCCATCACCATCTCATCCCCGTGAGCCTGCTGGATGGTCTTCAACGTCCACAAGTCGGCGAAAGCCTCGCCGGTGTGTATTTCTAAGGCTATTCTCGGCCTCCTTCACCTTCATCAGCCAGAGGAGCTTCGTTCCCGGGAGTCCGAGCTCAACTTGGCCAGTTTTACCTCTATTTATTGTTGATTATTTGCAGTATTTGACTTCATCACACGATAATATACCTCGAGCTTCAGGACGACGGTCGTCACGTTTTCAAATCTCGAGGACTTTGCTTCGTTATGGGTTCATGTTTTTGTGGAACTGCTCTATATATAACATTTTATGAATTTTACATTACATTTTATATTTCTTAAATAAATGTCTTCAATAGGGATTCAAAGTCAGGATGTAATATTGCTAACATTGCTAACAACTGGTATTTGATATCGATAATTTCAGGTCCAAACGAGCCGAATTGTGCTTAAACATGGTAAAAAAAAAAGCCTGCACACTCTTTTCTGCTCGGCGACAAACCAGTGTGTCCTCTCGACCCGGGGTTTATTTCCTCATTTTAACCGTGCAAACACAACCCGCTCTCCGCCTTGAAATGTGCCACGACAAACCGTCACAACCGCGGCGATCTGAAACGAAAAGAGAACGCGTGTGGGAACCCGCGGCCGGCGCCAAGTCGCCAGGCGCTGGCATCTCCTGACGCACAGGAATCTAAAAAAAGGAAAAAAAATCACTGCTGTCTTAAATAACTCCAGTCTCTCCCGGAGTCTTCCTGCGTGCCTGACCTGGAAACATTAATTATAAAAGCAGACCGCCTCGGGATTTGGACGTTCACACGTTTGGCCGCCTCGCCCGCGATCTGTCGCCATCTAGTGGCCGGACGTGGAACTGCGGGCGTGAGGAGCGCAGTGTGGCCGTGGATGCAGACGAACCGTGGCGAGAAGCACCACCTCGCAGCCATTCGGGAGGTTGTTTTTTTTTTCTCCTCACGCCGCAACTGTCACAACACCTCCGACAAACACAAATAAAGCGGTTTACCTGGCGTTTGATGAAGCTGGAGGTGGTGTCCGAGGACGTGCTGCCATCCGAGCGTTTGAAGCGGCTCTTGCGTTTGGGCAACTTCCTGGGCAGCTGCACGCAAAAAGAGAGGGAGGGTAGGGGTGGGGGGGTGGTTATCGATGCATGGATGGGGGGAGAGGAACACAAGACTTCAGTGAAGGTGTGTGGAGGAGGTGGGATGCGAGCGGCGGGGCCTCCGGAGGTCCGATGATCTGCAGGCCCTGCAGATCCGGGGCTACAGGTGAGTCAGTCTGCGCATCCTCCGCTTTTTGCGGAGGATGCGCAGATTGTTTTTTATTTTTGATTTCTAACCTTCTCATAATTGCATTGACTCAATCCTTGTGTGTGTGTGTGTGTGTGTGTGTGTGTGTATGTGTGTGTGTCTGTGTGTGTGTGTGTGTGTGCGTGGGGCAGGTTCAGTGAAGACGACGCGGCGAGGCTAGCGTCCCTTAACCGCGACGCGTCAATGTTCACGGAACCAAATAAATAAATCATAAAAATAATAATAATAAAAAAAAAAACAATTAGCGTGCATATTAGCTTCTCCTCCCGGTGGCGTTATTGATGAAAAACACATCAAAATACCTGGAAATAGTGCGTCTGGGATCCGGCGTCCGCAGCAGACAGAGGGTCGACGGGCGATTTGGACATTTTCACTTGCACCATCCACCGGGAGCGCGCGGGGGGGCGGGATGCGCGCAGACATGGGGTACCGGGGGGTGGGGGGGGAGCGGGGGTGGCTACACGGCTCCGGACCCCGGGAGGGCGGCGAGGGAGCCGGCGTGCGGGAGCGGGGACATCACGGCGAGGCTGGATCCCGGCTTTAAATCCCGGTGGGGAAACAAAAACCACAACACGCACCGCAGACCGGGAGGACGGAGGACAAACAACCGGAGCCACAGCGGGCGTTCGGACTGAACCAACGCGTCACCGCCGCTCCGGCAGCCAACGCGGGCCGTACCAAGTGTCTCTGCCGGGGGCCGTGGGGGGGTCCGATCCGGTCGGTACCAAGTGTCCCGACCGCGGGGGGTTATTAGGCTTTAAAAAACGAAATGAAATAATCCTTTTCACTCCGAGGAGACCGACCGCTTCTACGATCTTTGCCCGTTGATCAAACCCGCTTCCTGGGCTGCGCCTGTGTGAGAAGATGCGCTTCAGAGGCCTTTGTGTGGGATCTGATTCAATGGAGGGCGTTTCTCTCTTTTCACTGTGTGTGCTGTCCATCCCTCCATCATCCCTCCATCCCTCCATCATCTGTCCATCATCCCTCCATCATCCATCATCCGTCCATCCATCCATCCATCCATCATCCCTCCATCCCTCCATCATCTGTCCATCATCCCTCCATCATCCATCATCCGTCCATCCGTCCATCATCCATCCATCCCTCCATCATCCGTCCATCATCCCTCCCTCCATCCATCCATCCCTCCATCCATCCATCATCCCTCCATCCATCCATCCATCCATCATCCCTCCATCCATCCATCATCCATCATCCGTCCATCCATCATCCATCCAACCGTCCATCATCCGTCCATCCATCCATCCATCCATCCATCCATCCATCCATCCATCCATCCATCATCCGTCCATCATCTGTCCATCATCCGTCCATCATCCATCCATCCATCATCTATCTATCTATCTATCTATCCATCCATCCATCCATCCATCATGATGAATGACACTGTGGTTGTTCTGGTGTCAAGTTGAGAACAGGGTTCCTATTATAGATGCGACCCTGTGACTTCACGATCGATCCTCAGGTCAATCAATCCATTGATCAGTTGGTTTATTGATCAGTGGATGCATTGATCGGTCGGTGCATTGATCAGTCGGATTGGTTGGTGCATTGATCGGTCGGTGCATTAATCGGCTGGTGCATTGATCGCTGGGTGCATTGATCGGTGGATGCATTGATCGGTGGATGCATTGATCGGTGGATGCATTGATCGGTGGGTGCATTGATCGGTGGATGCATTGATCGGTGGATGCATTGATCGCTGGGTGCATTGATCGGTGGATGCATTGATCGCTGGGTGCATTGATCGGTGGATGCATTGATCGCTGGGTGCATTGATCGGTGGATGCATTGATCGGTGGGTGCATTGATCGGTGGATGCATTGATCGGTGGGTGCATTGATCGGTGGATGCATTGATCGGTGGATGCATTGATCGGTGGGTGCATTGATCGGTGGATGCATTGATCGGTGGGTGCATTGATCGGTGGATGCATTGATCGGTGGATGCATTGATCGGTGGATGAGTGCAGCTGAACGACGTCTCAGGCTGTGACTCACGAATGCAGTCGGTTCCTTTTTCTGGAGCAAAAATGCAGAGATCCCAGCGTGGGCTCGGCGAAGGTCCCAGGTCTTCATCGGGAAAATCCAAAAAGGCAACGGGCCGATTCTAAAAGGCACCAGATGTTCTGATTTTTTTGGAGGTCATGACTTGATCTACTGCAGCGTCTCGCCAGGTGTCCAACATTATTATTTCTTTTATGAATATGAAAGCTATTATTGCAGCATTTCAGCTGTTAGCATCTCATTGTTAGCGCCACTGTTATTATTAGTAAGATATGCTTTCTATCTCTTGTCACGCTTTCCATCTCAGCTGGTCGAGGCAGAAGGCCGCCCCTCATTGAGTCCCAGCTTCCTGCTGCTTCCTGGGGGAACGTCTGGTTTCCGTGAATCATCTTGAAACCTGCTCCGCTCGGAAAGTGTCGTCAGACTCCCGGCCTGTGATTGGACGCCGTATGAATAACACGGGACCGGTCGGGTGAAGGGGACCGGTCAGGACGGCGGGACGGACACAGCGATGCCAAAAAGACCTCTCGCCACAATCGACTTACACAAGACAGGAGCAAAACAGGGGATAATTTGAGAAAAGAAAATACCGGTCCTTGTGCAACATCCCTCATTTGAGCCTGTTTTTAAACCTTTTTGGTTTTTTTGGCGGCGCCGCGAGACAAGACGGGTGTCGACGATCGATCGCTCGCGGAGACGTTTCCAAAAACAAAAACAAAAACACGGTTTCGAATGAAGAAGACGTATGTGTCGGCGGGCTGATGGACGCGCAACCCAAACACTGCTGAATGTACGTACGTCCCCGGCTTCCTGCGGCGTTCGAAGGAATTCAGGCAACAGAACAATAACATGCAGCTGCTAAATATCCTGCCTCGTCTCTGTGTGCGTCCAAGTCAACCTGCACATCCCACAGCCGGGCCACATGCTGCTTTCACACATTTTGAGGTTCTCTTTGGGAGTGACCAGGATGGAGAGGATCAGGAATGACATGCTAGATGTTTTGCAGAGAAGGTCAGAGATGGTTGGGTCATGGACAGAGGAGGGAGAGTGAAGATATTGGAATTGGAGGTCTAGATGAAGACCAGAGAGAAGATGTATGGAGGTGGTGAGAGAGGACATGAAGAGAGGAGGATCCAGAGAACAGGGTGAGATGGAGAAGGTGGATCGGCTGTGGAGACCCTGAAGGGAAAAACCCAGAGGAGAAGAAGAAAGAAGAAGTAGGAGATCGTGGAACACCAGACAGGAAACTGACGCGGCCGGAGAAAAGGCACCGGAGGGATGCTCGAGTCAGATTTCCACAAAAAAAGAGCTCCATCGTGACTTTTAAAGATTTGCCGCTTCCATTTCCTGTGCGGAGTCAACAGGTTCTCCACGAGTCCGCGTGGGTTCCTCCGGGTTCTCCAGGTTCTCCAGGTTCCTCCCACAGTCCAAACACATGCAGGAGGTTCTTGGAGACTCGATATTTTCCAAGCATGCGAATGACTGAATGACTGAGTGACTGAGTGAATGGTTGCATGTTTCTATCGAGTGTATGAATCCGCCCAATCACAGCCGGGATAGACGACATAGCTGATGAATGAATGAATAAATGCATGAATGAATGAATGAAAAATGTCCTTTTCTCCTCTATTAATAACCATCTGTCTCTCATCTAGGATTTTTGCTTCCAAGTCCCGTTTATCAGCGATCCCGACGGATGTTCCTTTCCCCGACAATGACCCAGACGTTGAGAAAAAACACGATCATAAATCAGTGGGTTTCTCCCGCTCAAACGTTCTGTTTTAGATAAAAGTACAAACGCGACATAAAAACTGATCCACAAAAAGAACATTTGAAACAAACTGACTTTTTGAGACATTTAAGATAGCGACTGCCGGTGAAGGTCGAGGTGACGGTGACCTCATTAAACCGCCGTTCTGGCATGAGAGGAACTCACCTCCTGATCACGACGTTCAACAAAACTGCCTTAAATCATGGATTTTTCTTTCTTTCTTTTTTTTGCACATCAAGAGTGCACTTTCCAGCTTTCAACAAACCTCAGTCTCCTCAGGAAGAACAGTCTGATCTTCCCTTTCCTGAAGGTTTTTCCTCCCCGCGGTCAAATAGCCGGGACGAGGCCCCGCGTCTTTCCTCTCGTCCGCCTCCAGGTCACTGCTTTCTCAATGGTCCTTTGCCTTGGGCATTGGAGCTGTTTTTCGGCCGTGCACGCTCAGGCGCCGCTCGAGGATGCTCTCGAAACGAGACTTTTCCCCCCTCTTCTCAAAGTCACTCGATTGATAAATAAACAGCACGGTGCACTTACCGAAACGTCATCAACGAATGTATCCGTATAAATCTAGATATTTAGAGATATTCACAGACAAAAAATAGAAATTATACCTGAGAAATGACAAGAAAATGTACCAGGAATTGAATTGACTGGCCGGTGATTGCGTTTCCGTAGGAAACCTCCATGTCGTCGCAGACGCAGTTTCGCCGCTAGGGGGCGCACCGAGCGCGGCGAGCAAACACCGAGGACGGCGGCGCCAACAGAGCCCGGCACCGGAAGTGAGAAGATCCGACTTCAAAATAAAAGCGTCGTTAATGTCCGGCAGGAACCGCCGCTAGCTGGGAAACGCGCGGTTGTAATTCAACCATTATGGATAACACCCTAGCGAGTAAAACTGTTTTAAGGAAAACACAGGTTGTGCTTTTATAGAAATCCTTTTTATATTTTAGCTAATTTAATCTGACGGCTACAGCGGTGTTTCTATTGGGAAGCTACTGAAAGCCCGTCAGAACTACATGAAAATCCACGCTGTAAGTTCTCCGTCCAATTTCAGAAAAAAAGAATCATCCCTTTACTTTATTTTAACAAACACAAATCCCAGGTGTACATTTTTCGTGACGTGTCCGACATTTGCTAATTCGCTTGCTAGCGACCGTCGCTTTTACTTTGAAAATCCCAGACCGGGAGGATGTAGATGGGGGGCGGAAGTCGCGACGCCGCGAACTCCCTCCAGCTTGACACAGCGCTGCTCGGAGCCGAGAGGGTCAGCGGGAGGAGAGGGAGTGGAAGAAGAAGAAGAAGGAGAAGAAGAAGAAGGGAATCCAACCGTGTGGAGGAGGAGGAGGAGGAGGAGGAGGAGGGTGACCGAACCATCCTCGGACAGCACGCCTACAAATGCTTCTCCACCCCAGCCTCCCGGACCGACACGCACACGCCGAACCGGATCGTCCGCCGCGGTGCCGTCGCGGGGCGCAGACGCAGAAGATGATCGCGGTGAGTCCGTCTTTTTTTTTTTTTTTTTGCTCCTCCTGAACACCGCAGGCCGACATACATAATGCACCCCCTCCTCCTCCTCCCGCTGTCATGCAAAAAACGTCTCTGAAGCTGTTGCGCGGAGCCGCGGACGCGTCCGTCGGTGAATGACAGAGCGGGCGACGGTCGCTGCAGGCCTGCACGCCTGCACGCCGCCGCCGCCGCCGCCGCCGCCGCGGCTGGTGGCGGCAGAGGAGACGCGGTCAGTCAGTCCATGGTTCTTTTTTTTTTTTTTTTTTTCCACTGGAGGCTAATAACAACACATCTCCCTGCGTGCGTGTGCGTGCGTGCGTGCGTGCGTGTGCGCCGCATCACAACGCTCCCTCGGATTCCCAGCTGCCCACTTCCAAGGTGTCAACACACACACGCACACACACACACACACGCGCGGCGGCTGCAGACGTTTTCACAATGACCAAACTTTCCGCTCCTCCGTGCACGTCCCCAGCCCGGGTTGTGCGTGCGTGCGTGCGTGCGTGCGGGCTTCACATGATGGGAGTGTGTGTGTGTGTGTGTGTGTGTGTGTGTGTGTGTGTGTGTACCCACCCCCTCGTCCTGCATCCACCCGGCTGATGCTGAGGAATGTGCAGCGGCCACCGCGTGTGTGCGTGCGCGAAAGTGTGTGTGCGTGCGTGCGTGTGTGTGTGAGTGTATGTGTGTGTGTGTGGATCCGCTCGTTTCCCCGGGTTGTCGCGGCGCTGCATCCCTGCAAGACGTTTTTGCAGACGACGGGATAAAAGTAAATGGCTGCCAGCGGCGTGCGTGTGCGTGTACGCGCGCGCACACACGTGTGTGTGTGTGTGTGTGTGTTAACTTGCACTTCAGCGGAACGGTTTTATGGCCCCCGCTATGGTTGTCACATAGGCCACGGTGTTATGTAACAAGAAGCCTACGCTGTTTGAATGCGGGCCCGCACGCAAGGCCGCGTGCATGTGCGTTATTATTATTATTATTTTTATCATTATTATTATTATTATCGTTGTTATTGTTAGCATTATTATTGTTCTTGTTGTTCTTTGAATTTCCGGTGGGAGCACACGATGCAAAGGCGCAGAATCCGGCCTGAGATCCTGCACTGAACTGCCCCGCGCGTCCGTGTGAGCCGTGCACGTCTGGCGTGTGTGTGTGTGTGTGTGTGTGTGTGTGTGTGTGTGTGTGTGTGTGTGTGTGTGTGTGGAGGGGGGGTACAACCGGACGTCACGTCACGGCTGAGAGGAAATGCACGAGTGGGTTTATTTATTTATTTTCTTTTTCTGATGTTGTGTCTTTTGAAACGCCTGTCCGGTGGAAAACACACACACACACACACACACACACACACACACACACACACACACATCTCCACCCACCTCCACGCCAGTGTGTGTGTGTGTGTGTGTGTGCGCGCATGCAAAACCCACGCCGGGCGACTGGCAGCGGCCGCGACGCACGCGAATGTGTACGAGCCGGTCGACCTTGTGCAGGGGAGTGAGGGACGGAGGGGGAGGTGGTTCTCCTTGGATCTGTGGCTCCGGGGACGCGGCGTGGACGTCCAGGGGAGGAGCCCGCAGGCCGGGGGGGGGTCAGCCGGCGGTCGGGGAGCTCGGACCGAATTCAGCCCACTTCTCGGGAGGTCGTCGAGGACCTCGCACGTTGTCGCCTCCCGCTCGTCTTCGGGAGGAACCCCGCGCAGATACCAGAACACGGAGGCTCGTGGAGGGTAGAAAGGCCTCCCCCGGGAATCCGAGCAGGGAACGCGTCTCGGCGAGGCGGGAAGGCGAACCCGCCCCCGGAATGGGCACATCGATATTAAAAGGACGCGGCGTGTACGCCGAGGATAAATATCAGCGCCCAGAACTGTTTTCCCAGAGTCGGGGCTTCGCCGGCGAAGACAGAATCCCGTGAAGGCGAGTCCTGAAACCGAAGCCGATCCCCGTCCGGCTCTCCCGGAGCCTCGCTGGAAGACGGGGGCTTGAGGGCGACGTCCCGGTCATGAAATGAAAATAAAAAGAGAAAAAACGTTGCTTCCTATTGCGGGAACGATCGCTGGTCCGCGACCGTTCCAGAGAGATCTCCAGTAGGGATCTCGTTTGACCCGGACAGGAGGGCCCGTTCGGTCCCGGAGGGCCATCGAGCGTCGATTAGGAGCGAGGGACGGGAAGAGAAACCTAACGGGAGTCTGAAACCGGACAAAGAACCGGGAGAGCACCTGATGAAGCAGCGGGTCCTTCCCTGTGGTCGAGCGGCGAGCCCCGCCTTTCGCCCAATGACAGTCGGGATAGGCTTTTTTTCATCGGATGAACGCATGGCTTTTTTCGTCCGCGTTAAAAGGAGTGATAATCTGCTACTTCGGCCTGGAACGATGGCCGCGTCGTTTGCCGAATCACTGCCGACCTCTGCGACTCGCCGTCTTCTACCTTTCACTTTCTCCACGCTTTGGCCTTTATTTACGTAGCCACGGCTACGAGTTAGCCGTTGGTCCGACTGAGCCTCCAGCAGAAGGTGTCCCACGTTACCTGACTGCGCCGGGGACGAAGAATAGGGACCATCTGAAGCATTTTCTGGGAAACAGATACAAGCTCCCGACCGATTTCTTTTGTTTGTTTTGTTCGTCCCTTCATGCACAACACAGGGAGGGATTAACCAGAGCTTCCAGAACCTTCTCTTCTGACCCCTCCAGAGGTTGAGCGGGAACAACCTCCAGTGACCAGGCTTCGTGTCAAAGACCACGAGCAGGAATTGAAGCGGGCCTGGTGTTTGCTTCTGTTCTCCACCTTCAAATTCATTCGTTCACTCTCGACGCCGGTCCCCGCTGGAATCGGGGTCACGTACACGACCGTCCACTCATTCATTCGCGTGTCGACCGTTCACCCTCTCATGGCTCGCCGCCTGGCGGCCGCGTTAGCCACCGCACTAAATGTTTACCTTCAAATATACATGAAAAAAGTCACGTACGTGACCGTGCTTAGCGGTCGATGTTGACTCTGCCAATGACGGCGAGTTCGTCATTGACGCTGGGGTCGGACTTTGACTGCAATCAATCACCTGATCGTGTCGGGACGTTGTCGCGAAGGCACGAGACCGGCGTTTACGGAAGCCGCGGGACGCAGAAAGGGAAATAATGGCCGCCGGACGTCGGAGCGAGGCCAAACGCGTCTGGTTTATTTCGGACGGTTTCGCAGAACCCGGCATGTACTATATTTGTCCTGACAGAGTCCTGCTCCGAGTCCGGCGGCATTTATCTGTATTTATTACTCATCTTTTAGCATCGATTGTGATAATAAACAGAGCTGGGAGGCCAAGTGACTCGGATATATAACGTCGGGCTGGTGGTGCCAGAGGGGGAGCTTCTGCGTCGGGGTCTAAACGTATCAGTTCACTTCAGAAAGACCTGCAAAGGGTTGTTTGTCGTTTATAAATGTCTCCCAGGGTTGAGACAAAATCGCGAGTGTGTCCCGTTATTCAGGAAATTAGATTTATTTGCATTGAGCTGACATTTTATTTCCTGTCTGTTGTGGGACGGAGAAGCTCTCAACTAACGAGCTACCGAAGGGAGCAGAACGGGCCCGTTGTACCAGGCGGTATCTGAGCGTCACCTGATCTTCTCAGTGCTTAAATCTGATCATCACAGATCTTCAGCTTTTCCTGTCTGTCGCCTGACCGTTTGATCCCCCCCCCCCCAGACGCAGCAGAAGCCGTGGAGATAGGCCTGGCAGCGGAGTCTGGTCCTCTCATCCGGCTAGCTCTTTGATCAGCGGCGTCTGGAGCTCCGCGACGAGAACCGACGCACCTTTCGAGGGGGGCCTCCCGTCCCGGCCGAGCCCGGCCCCGTGGTCCCGCGCCGCTAACGCCCGGCCCCTCCGGAAACCCATTGCTCTTTCCAAAATTCATCCACTGGGATAAATGAGTGAACCGGCCGTAAGCAAAAGGGAGGGGACATGTACCAGAACCCCAACAGGTAAACAAGAAGCCGTCGCCGCAAATGAAACCTCCGTTGCAGCCTCACCAGTGTTGCTCCTGTCTGCTAACTGGGGTTGAGCTTTTCACCCGATTCTCTGCTGTCTGGAACCGTCCCTTTAAGAGTTGCCGTGTTCTAATGTTAGCTTGCGTTTACTCGAAGCGTATCTGGCCGAAGCAGTGCCTTACAGGAGCTCTCCGGGCGCTTCGTCCCGGCGTACATGTTGTTGGATGTAGCTGAAGCGACGGTCGCCCGGGCCTTCAGATGTTGCACTTCGGTTCCTCCCTGACCAAAATTGTCTCTTGTGCTCCGACAGAATGTCCTGGTTCAGTGGTTTCCTAGTCGCCAGAGTGGACGACCGCAAGACTGCGTGGGGGGAGCGCAATGGCAAGAAGTCCAAACGGAAGGGCGGCTCATCTCTCTGCAACCCACGTTACATGAGCTGTCTGCGGGATCCAGATGCGATGGAGCCCCAGTCTGGGGCCCCCCTCCACCAGCACCACCGCGGAGGGGTGGCAGGGGCCGTAGGAGCCGGCGGCGGCGGCAACTTCGGCGTCCGCTGCGGTTGGCAGGAGGACCACTACGGCAAGCGAGGCGGCGCTCCGGGCGAAGGGGTGGGGCTGAAGTCGGTCGACTTGGACTTCGAGGACGGGGAGCTGAAAGGCAGGAAAGGAGGGTGCAACGGCGACGCGGGCGACGACGGTCCCAACGGCGCGGCGGGCGTGGTGACGGCCGCAGACTGCTGGCTCAGGGTGGTGCGGGTTTTCCAGTCCAAAAAATTCCAGTCCCGCAAACTGGAGCGCCTATACCAGCGTTACTTCTTCAGGCTCAACCAGAGCTCCTTGACCATGCTCATGGGGGTGCTGGTGATCGTGTGCGGCATCATGCTAACCTTCCACTGTGTCCACGCCCCCCCGCACGTGCCCTACTTGTCAGCCCTCTCCGTGGCAATGGCGCTCTTCATGGCTCTCATGGTCGTCTGCAACCGCAACGGCTTCCATCAGGACTACATGTGGATGGTCAATTACTTGGTCATCGGCGTCTTGGTGTCGGTGCAGGTGTTCGGGGTGCTCATGGTGGCGCCCCGGAGCGCCTCGGAGGGCATCTGGTGGTCCGTGTTCTTCATCTACATCATCTACACGCTGCTGCCGGTGAGGATGAGGGCGGCGGTGCTGAGCGGAGCTGTGCTGTCAATCATACACGTGGTCACTACGTGGCAGATCAACCAGGAGGACAAGTTCCTCTGGAAGCAGGTGAGAGGCGCTTTCTGTTTGTTCGCTCTGTTTGCTTGTATCACGCTTGACCCGAAGCAGCGCCGGTGTGAAAGGGCGGAAAACATTTTTTTGCTGTACCTGTCATGTTGCGTTCCTGGACGTCTTCTCCAGGTCTTGAACCGCCGCTCTTCATCGTTCCAGTCCTCCTTGATCAGGACGGCAGGTGAAACAGCGGTCGCAGCAGCCGTTGTCAGGGACCGGCTCGTGACTCTGACTCCACAGGAGCTAACCCTCCGTCTGTCATTGGGCGAGAGGCGGAATCGCCCCGGACCCGTCGCCGGCCGCTCACAGGGCCACGTACCTGTGTGGGACAGCCGTAACACACCTGCTATATAGCACACACGCTACCTAGAGACATACCGCCATTCACTCTCACTCACATCATCGGTGAACTTGGCGGGAATCGAACCGGCGGGGGAAGCAGAAGCGCTAGCCACTGCGCCGCCCCGTAGGATATCCGGTTTTCTATTAAAGCCAAGAAATCTGATACAACACCACAGGATTAGCGGTATCGCTCGCAAACTGTTACTATTTACTGCACATAACCACATGCTAGCATATTCCGTACCTTGAGTTAAGGTTTCTTGTTCCAGATTATGCGCTCGTAACTTTCTCGCCAGCTTCAACAAAGTTTTAGGCAACCCCACTCATCCTGCCATGTATTTAAAAATATTTACACACATAACTTGCCGATTCCCGATCAGGTCTATTGATTTCTTTTGTCTGATCAGCGATGCTGGACTGGATTTGGTGTTGTCGTCTAAATACGCAACCGGTCGGTTGCGTTCCGGGGGGGTCAGTTCCTGTTAGCCGCTCCACTCGTCCCACCGAGACGCCGGTATTTTCTGGCGCGATGGAGCTCGGGAGGCGGAGGGTCAGGAATTTGTTTGTTTTGCAGCGACCGAGTGGGGAGCTTAATTAAGAACAAAAAGTATCTTACACGCAAAGCCGTGTCACAACCCGGCCGCAGGTGTGTTTGGACGGAGAAGATAAAACTCCTCATCAGCCTCGGTCGTTGTAATACGACTTATATATTTGTCGCAAAAGTACACATTCGTCCAGCCGGGCAGCGGTTTGAGCTTTATTTGAAAACAGCAATCAGAGCAATTTAATCATTATGTTACAAAGTGGACATGGCAATCACATCAGCGGCTTCCTGTTCCAGCTCTCCAGCAGATACCGAGCGGCGTTAATATTCATCCGGAGTTGAGTTTTTGCGGCTGGCCGGTGGATTTAAGTCACTTTGGTTTTAGCTCCGCTTTGATCTCGGCCAACTTGTGAGGAAACATCTGGGTTTGGGCTGCTTAACGCTCCGCTGTGTTCACCAGATAGTCACTAAGTTTGCCCGTCTGCTGTTTGATGTCGGGCAGACGCGGCGCAGGGGATTTCTCTCGCCGTGTCAACACAATGGTCAACGTTTCAGCTACGGTGTAGAGACGCTGGCGCTTTGCTGAAGATCAGGTGGCAACGGGAACCGGTGGACTTGTCCGAGCGCTCTGGACAGCTCGTCATGTCAAGCGCTTGAGGAGAGTCGGCTCATTGGCTAATGCCTGCCGGAGAGTATTGTGCATCGTTTGGTGGCGTAGCGGTTAGCGCGTCACCGCACAGCGAGAAGGTCCCTGGTTGGTTCTCCCCGAGTCTGCGCTGGGTTCCTCCCGCAGTCCAAACACATGCAGGAGGTTCACTGGAGGCACAAAACTGTCCAGACGTGGGAACGAGAGGGTGAACGGCGACATGGCGCGATAGGATGCGTGAATGAATGAGTGAATGGTCTCTGTACACGGCCCTGTGATTGGTCCAGGGTGAACCCCGCCTCTCGCTCCAGACCCCAGGCCCCGCGACCCTTAGCGGTGCCGATGATGAATGAATGAATGAATGAATGGACGTTAACGATTTGCTGTCGTTCGATGGACCCAAGAATGGTCCGGGCGGGGAGCGCAGGCCATCGGCGCTCCAGTTTACGACACGGGTGTCAAACTCAAATCCACAACGGGACAAAATTCAAATACGGGACAACATTGATATTTATCCGTCAGATAAAACAGTGAACCTTTTTATCTGGACCAAAAAAGTTTAGACATACTTAGAAAATACAAATGTAGAAAAAGCAAAGCTTAATATGGTGCAATACGGAACTTCATATTGCACACGTGCAAAATCGAAATTCAAATGAAAAACACATCAATGGCATTCATGTCTTCAATAAAATTCAGATAAAAATCGTACGCCTCTTTTTATTTGCGGCCTTCTGAATACAATTTCAACGGTAGCCTTTTTCCACAGGCTGATAATAAATGTTTGAATGAAATGTTCAAAACACCAGCAGAGCATTGTGGGATTTGTCGTCCAAGCGATCCATGCGCTGCAGGCGAGAAGAGCAGCGGGCTGCCTCGAACAGCTGCTCATGTGGTGTGGCTTTGCGGGCCAAATAGAATTACACCGCGGGCCAGAGTTTGACACCTGCGTATCAAATTGATATCAGTATGAAAGCGGACTAAGATCCTCGGGTTTTCTGCTCGATCCAAGCTCCTGTCCCTCACCGACCCACCGGGTCGCTTGCCGTCGGACTCGTTTTTGCGACGGGACTCTCATTTTCTACACTTTGTTTTTAAAATCTTCCCGACCTGATGCGTCGCTCCGTCACACTCTTCCCCGAGATCCGGCCGCCAAGAAAAACGGGGAAACAGAAACCACTCCGCTCGACGTACGAGACGCTGTCGCCGGTTCAGTGGAAGTTTTTGCGGCTCCCTCCGCCGTTCCCGTGTCCTCGGCGGGGGGGGGGGGGGGGGGGGGGGGCGGCGCCCCGGGGGTGGGGGGGTTTGGCGGCGTAAAAAG
>CAAKHD010013820.1:50798-68298 GCA_901007705.1 Fistularia tabacaria | reverse complement strand
TCTATCTATCTATCTATCTATCTATCTATCTATCTATCTATCTATCTATCTATCTATCTATCTATCTATCTATCTATCTATCTATCTATTTTATTGTCCAATGATGTTCTTACTCAGAAATCTCAATGTGCTTAAAGGGTCAGTTTTCAAGAGAAAAATTCAAGTTGCCGCAACAAGAAGATTTTGACAACAATCCACCATGACCTGGATGACTGAGAACCTCCTCGGACATGTTGTAAGAATGGTCATTTTTCTGCACATGCTCTGTAGCAGTTTGAGACTTAGGTCAAAGTGGAAAACATAAAATATATTTCAACAAACTATAAGGAAACATCATATTGTGTCACCGTACACCTGAATGCGGTCTCTTGTTTGTGATGTGTGCGATGGGGCTTGGCATTTGCGTGTGAACCGTCCAAGTTGGAGGCTTTAACTGCAGCTTACCTCTGAAACTCATCCAAAACCACCTTGATCCTCTTTTGGCTGGCACCACTGGAAATCTCTTCCTCCTCTAGTCTCCCTCACCCACACTTTACTTATCATTCTACCTTTCTTATCTTGTTTTTCTGTCATTATGTTGTGAGGGTGATGCATACGTGGGTGTGAGGGTGTTGTGGGGTTCATTCTATCTGGAGAGAATATTTAGATCCAACTTAACAGGCTGCAGGTAAAACCGAGGCTTTTTACCGACTTTATTTGTCGAGAATCTTTTGCAGTAATCTCCGCAAAGTATCAGTTGATGAAGAAAAAGAAAATGATTAAGAGTTCTCCGTTAATAATGCATTAGAGCAATAAAAGCCAACTCATTCAATTCATCTGTTTTCAGATTTTACTGATTTTTCCCCAGGAGGTTTATATTTGCAGTTGAGATTTGATTTAAGTGTCTTGTGTCCTTCCACTGCTTTCAAGGTCAAGGATGAAGTTTCTCACCTAAATATTGAGAACTTCATAGGAACCCGTGGATCTCGCCAGCAATCTCTATAATCACAAACTATTCGACCGTCCACAAGAATTCAGCGGTGGACCTTCCCACTCTGATTTAAGAACAGTTCATTTGGACAACTGTTGTTCTTTTATTTTAAGAGCATCCACCTCTCTTATTCTCCTTCTCTGTAACTTGGCCAACTTTGCAACAGCAATGCATAGGCATTGTCTACTTTGTCTAACTACCCCCTGTTGGGTCTCCAGCCACCCCCAAGGGAAGTCTGTGTTCTTAAGGCAGGAGAGAACTTTGAGTCCAAACCACTGTCAACAAGGGGAACAATTTGGCTGGCAAGGGCCATATTTACAGATTGGTGAGCCGCAGCCTGATTTAGCAGTGTTCTTTCATAAGTAAACACCGCAGAACGGTATCTCTCTCAGATCTCGAGAGGAGAAACAGAGTTGTGGACCCAAGTCAGTCGAAGCCAACTACCGTCGGGCCCGCCATTGTTTCAATCTTGAGAATGGGCGAATGAGCCGATAACACAGATTTGTCATGGCACGCAGTCTTGTCCACATTCCACAGTGACCCGATGGAATTCAAGCCCTTGAAAAGTCTTCGACTGTGGCCTCAGATGGAGGGTGTGTGTTTTGAACTTTTTTTTTTTTCCTCGAGCAATCCTGAATATTGGAAGCTGCATTTCTAAGAATACAATGATTAAGCTGTTGCGGTTTCTCACATGAATGCGTAAACAAAACTTTGGCCCACTGTACTCGCAAAAAGTGTGTGTCAAGATATGGCAGCCTTGTGTCTTGTTAGCACTTTGGTCCACATTAGAATGTGGTCACTTTGGTATGCAAACAGAGTTTGGGAGAAATCTTTGAAGCTTAACATAGTCCTGCCATAAAGTTAGATTAGGGACAGATGAAACCAGTTAGCTCGTACAAATCTGAAGCTCTGAAAGTCCAGCGACACAAAACCCCAAAGCCCGCTCAGGCTAATTTTTTTGCGATTCTGTTTGCGCCGTATGTTTGCAAGTTTCCAAGTAATCCTTTGTGAATATTTAACTTTGCTCTCAGAATTAAATATTGAAATTCCACCTGGGATTAAAGTTGAATATTTCATGATAGCATAAGCTGGTACAGTTAAAGAACAGTAAGATTAATGTTGACTCAAGCAAAATTACATACATTTGTATTTGTGGAAATGCAGTTGTTGCTTGTTTCGTTAGTCGTGGATGATTCGTCTGTAATTTATTGTCATATTTGCATTGCCCTATTACATAACCGAACAACACTTTTGCATACAATGACAGGAATATAGGGATGATATTAAAGGTAGACCATAAAAGGATGCCATTTTCCAGATTATCTCCGGCGAGCCCAATGTGAACCCATTAGAAAAATCTCCATAACATCCACATCCATGATCTGCAACAGCGAGCAGCCATTGTCATCCCCACATGTTGTCATGCTCGGGTGTGGCTGCTGCAAACAATATTCTACTCAGCTCTTTATTTTTAGATATGTGGATTTTCTTGGTGCTTTTATCTAAAGACAGCCATAGTGATTCAGTGTTGTGCCTCACACATACCTTCAGGTCTGCAGTTGGTTCCCCAGGCGGCTGTGGGAAATGTGGTGAAGCCACTCTGGGTTTGGAGGCCTCCCAGGGACCACAAGGATAAAAACTAACCTCTATCATGTGACACAGTCATGTGACTCTCACGAAGCTAGAGTCATACCAAAAACGACAGGAATAGTGAGAACTTCGCACATGTCACATTTTTTGCACAATGATCTCTTGACACTGCCTTCTTTGATGTATCGTTCCGCTCCAGAGTTTAGATAGAAAACCTGTTCATTATGGAGTTACTAAAAACAATCTCTTTCAATTTCCAACCATTGAAAAACCACAGCAAGAGATTACACACATAAATGAATCTTTGGAAACAACGTTCTTTGTGGGTGTTTGAGCTATGAAGCTTGACTTTACATGCTCTGCCTGGCAAAGCTGGGGGCTCAGTGTTCTATTGTTTACTCTCGACTCACAGAGCCCGCCACCTGCTAGACGCGGACCTGCGCTCCACGCAGCTGCAAGCCATTTGCCTCTAACACCCAGGAAGATGACTTCCCATGAAGCTGAAACGATTAGGCTAATCTGCGCCGCGACCAAGTCAGATGAGAAGGTAGGTACAAAATGGCCGCCTTCAAGGGAATGTGCCAATAGACAGTGCCACTACTGTGGTCAGTTCTTGATAAGGACTGCAGTGGTACTGTTGTTTCTTACTCGTGTGTTTCCATCCCCAAATGCCACTTACTGGTGGGCCGACATGGCCCTGCTGGCAAACCATTGTGAAGAAATAACTTTGGTGTCTGCAGGAGCCCACAACGGCTTGTTGTTTTTCTTGTTGTGTTTTTTTTTTTTCCTGTGCTCTTGCCCTGTCGCCAGCTTGTCCCTCCTCTCCTTTCCTTGTCCTACGCAAGCAGTCGAGTCCGTTTCCCAATGCTGATCCCCTCCAACATTCTTTGTTCTTGTGTTTTGTTGTTTTCCTGTTCCTCGGGTTTTTCACCCTCGCTCCCCGTTTCTTGCGGGTTTCTTTGTGGCTGAGGAGGTCGAGGCTGGGGGTGGAACGCGAGAGGAAAAAATGAAGGCAGCGGGCGGGGGGGCTTACATTTGTAGCTTTATGACTAACCACATGTGTTTCTAGGTCTTTGTATTTACATGTTTCTCTTGGAAAGGAGGGTGGTGGAAGGGGATGACGGGAGAAGAAAGACAGGCATATGGTTCTTGTTTGTTGAGTTAAATTCAGACCCAGACTGTTTGTTTCCTGTGATGAGCAGAGGGAATTACGTTCTCATAATCATCTTCAAATATGACTCCTCCCAAGGCAGTGGTGAGACTTTTCTTTTAAATTAGACATTTATGTAAATACATGAAAGCAGAAAAATATCCCTGGTTTTCTTTTACACACAGCGTGTCAGAGCTGCTTTCTCTGGTTTGAAGCAGGCACTTTTAAGTCTTGCTCTTCGGAAAGATATTCTTTTCATTTGCGATAAGTTTGATTGGGGGTTCATTAAAGGACTGAGTGATTATTCGAAAGTAATTCAAACTATCCGGTCGCACGTTCTCCTCCTGGCTGGAGCCCCACAGTGTGAACTCCTCTGCTGTAACTCTTTCACACTGAGCGCTGTGGGCATCCCGAATGCTGGCAATGTTCTCATCATTATGTAGCCTTCACTCGAACCAGAACCAGCCTCTCGAAGAGGCTGTGCCAGCCCCGACCCACGTAAAATCTGTATTTGTCCAATTGCGTCATAGGGGTGGGGACGAGAGTGGAAGTGTGTGTGTGTGTGTGTGTGTGTGTGTGCGTGCGACTGTGTGGGTTTTTGTATTTTGGGGTTTAGGGATGCAGAGGAGCAGGAGCGGGGGGCATTCCATTCTTATTTGCGCACCTTTGGCTTGTAATCTGCAGTGTAGAGAGTATTATCATCTTCAATCATTGTAATTTCCACAGATTGTGGGAGGTAATGGCTCTGTGTCAGTTTATTGGACCCCTTGGTTTTGTGTTCTTGTTACTTGAGACACTTTCAAACATAAGTGCAGGTTAAAGCGCTGAGGATAGGGCCTGGTTATGGAGCGGTTTCTCCCTTTCAGATATCTTGCTCACAGTGGGAGATTTTCAGTGTCAGACACCGGGGGAGAGAGGTCTCCATTGCACAGGGGGTAGGCTACACTGCAGACCCCTCATGGTATTATTTTAAGAATCTCATCCTTTGTAAACTTACTTATTTTGCCGTCATCATTGACCGTTTATTGGTGTCTCTTTATAAATGGTGTCTCTTCTGCAGCAGCCTCTCCCCCGACTCCAATCCCAGGACAAACATCAACACACACACACAAAAACTCTCACTGCGAACCCACTGGAGAAAGTACTGCTGTTGCTCAACTGTTAATAACATGGATCTAGTTTAACATCAAATCCAATTATTCCAATATTCCGTGTCAGACATACAGGCTGTCTGGTAAATTCCGTTAAATTTCAGGTTTGCCATGTGTATATATATATATATATGTGTTTATATATTAATATATATATATGTGTGTGTGTATATATATATATATATGTGTGTGTGTGTGTGTGTGTGTGTGTGTATGTATATATATACACACATACATATATGTGTATATATATATATATACACACACATACATATATGTATATATATATGCATGATATATTGATGTTTATATGATATATATATATATGATATATCATATCATGTATGATATACATGAAGATATATATACACGAAAGGGGATATGATAAATTAATTTATTAATTTCCCAAGTGTGAGTATGTATTATGATCGTAGTTTGAGGCTTTGATTTTGATTCACTTAATAGGAGAAAGAGGAATGACCGTCACCTGAGTTTAAATTCAATTTATCTCACAGTTGGGTCTATCAACATTGATTGACATCGCCAGAGGAATCATCTAGCCTACCGTCATCCTCTTCCTTGAATCCTGATACCTTCTCTGTTTTCACATCACAATTTCACAGCAACACTTACAGGAATGTCTAAAAAAAAAAAGGTTAACGGTCTGGATGATAGTAAATGCGCTGATTCATTTTACTATTTATTTTTACATACTACCCACACACTCCCCCAGTTCTATACTATCGAATGTAATGTGAATTTTGGAGTTGAATGTCAGTCATCCATCTTGATGTAGCTTTGTTTTCAGAGGGTCCCGAGACTTTGTTGTGATGAGATTTGAGGTAAAAATTATTTATATATATATATATATGATGATATATATTTGTCTTTCACTGTTTTTATATCCTGTCTAACTTCATGAGTGACCATATTGCCATTTTTTTTGTCTTACACTCAATGTGTGTGCTGCATTTTGTTGTTTGATCGTTGGAAGCAGTCAAAAGGCTAGTCCGAGTCAGGCCGGATAGCGTAGCATAAATGTGGCTGTGATGAGCTAAACACTGATAAGAGATCTGACGCATGGCAGCCCCCTGCTCATATTTTGAAGAGAGGTTGTGCCCCAAACTCGCAGTTTGACACTCCAGCACCTGAATTCTGCACACCTATTTGAAGATGTTAAAAGCTAAAATCCTATTCAGTGTGTCATTTTGGAAACATTCTTTTTTTCAACATACAGTACATCAACATTTAAATTTTCCCATTCAATATCTCAACTTGTCTACCAATATATTATTTCACCTTTTTTTTCTGTACTTCCTTTAAATTTTTGCTTCGACTGAATCAATTTACCACAAAGTATAACTTATATAGATATGAGCACACATGGGGTCTTTTCACAACCATAAATGGCTGTTTTTTTCATGCAATCGCCTGTTTCAGGAGAGGTTACTGATACCTGCAACTTCAATTTAAAAAAAAAAAGTCCTCAAGAGTTGATTTGACCTTGAGATTATACTCAAACTGTTTTTGGCTCTCATTAATTCACAATAGCTGTCTCTTGGAAAGCTCTACCTCATAACTCAACGGTGCTGTAGATTTTTTATTTTCAAAGAAACATATTCAAAGTGCTCTTTAATTCCCAGATATATTAATTAAAACCATTGAACAAAATTGTCAGCAATTATTAAAAAGAAATGTTTTAGTTAGTCGCTACAGTTCACTTTTTTACTGTCTCCTGGCAATAACAATTAACATATGTTTATGTATTGCTATGCTTCAGTACTTGTTCCAAATAAGGTTTTTCATACTGTTTATTTATACATGTGCATGTCATGATGCAAAAGTTATCATGCATGAATAGCTCAATGTTGGCATGTACTTGTTGCTGTCTTGTTATAATCATATACAGGCATTCATTACCAAAAAGCTTTTTATTATCTTTTTTGCCACTCAGTTAAAGCACCACTAATGAATTGAATGTATGCCTTTATATGCATCCGAAAGTTAACCCATTTCTTTTTATTCAACACTTGGTGTTGTGTGTGAAGTGAGCTATAATAATAATAATAATAATAACAACAGCAACGACGACAACAAAACAACAATCTTTCTAATTGATAGTAATAATTTTTATTGTTATAAAAAATGTTTTATATTATAATCATTTTCACACAATTATAATTCTCTGTGTCACCGTTTCATTCTTTTAGCTAAGTTCAAACTTATTGACAAATGGTGATTTAAATGTAGCATCACTTGAAAAAACCGTACCTTCCCTTTATCTTCCCTTCTTATTTTTTCCTACATAAGAGAGTAGAGCACCAACTTTTTGGCAACAATCTGCCCCCCTTTTCGTTTCAAGTTAAGAGCATGAAGTACTTCAACTCTTTCATATTGCATGTCTTAAAAGTCCTTTGTAGATAAACTGCAGATATCTTAACAAGATATGATTAATTTGGAAATAAGAAAGTGCTTTAATCAACACATAATTAATTTACCCATCTGGCTGGCGAATAATTCAAAAAAATATAATGTCTGAGACTATCTCTGATATACTCTTGAGGATTGGGGATTGGCGTGTCTTGGTTTGACAGGTTGCAGGTATGACAGGTGTCTTTTTTCCACATTGTCAGTAACTTCAGCACTTCAAAACTACGCTGCCAAGCTTGCAATTCATTGTCTTTTTTTTAATAGTCCAACCCTTATTTATTAATTGTTATTCTTTAAAATAATTACTTCCCAAAGGAGTCGAAGAAAATCGGTGGTCTATCCTTGACACTCAAAGCGAGATGTGTTAATACCCCTTATGTTGTGGCCAAAAAAGCAAATAGAAAAGGAAAGTTAAATGAATGAAAAAATACACAGTCTGATGATTCCCCATCTACAGGGAAAAGCGTTACATTGATGGCCTACTATTATAGTATGTATAAACACTTGTGTATCATCAGCAAAAGAGCAGGATTAACAAAGCCATTTAAAGCAAATGAAGTCGAATTTGATTTAGCAAAAGACAGTACAATCTGCCATTACGTAGTACTACTCATCAATTTAGTGAGCGAAAATAAATAGATAGATAGATAGATAGATAGATAGATAGATAGATAGATAGATAGATAGATAGATAGATAGATAGATAGATAGATAGATAGATAGATAGATAGATAGATAGATAGATAGATAGATAGATAGATAGATAGATAGATAGATAAATGAATACGATAAACAAAACATTCAGCGGAACTTGTAAAGCCTCTTAGATTAATGTTGGCATTGTTCCTCCCAGGCACTTTGACTGCATGGCATGGCATTTGTTTTTTGGAAACAGTAAAGCTTATTAGGGGTTTACAATATATTGGGTGGTTCTAGTGGTTGATATGACAGATGATTTCATGGATGCTGTATCTGATAAGAGTGTAGGGCATTATTGTTTAGTGATGATGATATTAGATGGTATACTCGTAAAAAAAATGTAATAGACAAAAAGCTAATCTAAAAGAATTTAAATCTCCCCTTACTCTTCAAATGATATCTTTAGGGCTCTGGCTTTAACTTGCTTGTTCTAATCCTTTCACTCAGCTCACAAACCTAAGGTCATCCGAGCAGGTCTGTGCCAGGACAGTCTGGCTACACAGAGCCAGCTAGTCACCAGTCAGCCAGCCAGCCGACAGCCTGCCAACCCTCAGCCAGCGCTCCAACAACCAGTCCAATTCTCATGTCAGGTCTCCAGAACCCGTGCTGCAACTTTTCTAGTCTCAAGAACAATCCAAGTCTTCAGAGCCGGTGAGGCGGAGTCCCTGATCCGTGTCCCCACCCGCATCTGCCATTTCTCAAATGCCCACCCTCCTATCTAACTCGTCCCCTCATCACCATAGGCCCCCTGATCTGCCCAAGTCCAGCCCTGATGCGATTGACATGACAATTTAAAAATACCAATATTTGTTTTTATTACTCTTTCTATACTCTTAGTCATGTTCACCAGATGTGTGAATCCATGTTTTAAGTCCAGACGGACCATTTTCAATGGGAGCTGGCATTTAAAGAAAAATTTGTTATAAACTGACTTCTTGCCTCTGTAAAATGCTAATGATTCATGGGAAGATGGTAAAATTCTCCGTTGACATAAAGAGTGATTACTGCAATATGTATTATTCTACACGATAATAAGTCTTTGCATGATATTTGATTTCAATTGTTTGAGGAACTCCAATCACTGGGCAATAACAACAACGCTGAAAAGCCCAAACCAAGCCGAACATCAAAGAGACACGTTCATCCGAAAAACAGCTCAGCACTAAATGAGTCACAGACATCTTTTACGAAGGATGGCCTGCAGTTTGTGGGACACTGAAAAAGGCAAACAGATTATTTATTCATGTGTTGATTTAGTGGTTGTTTTTGTCCCTCTTGTCACACTTCCATTTCAAATGTCAAAGGACCTCATTTGGGCTGTGTCAAAATCCACCGCGAACTTGTCACTGCCTGCTCTCACGCACAGATCCAGTTCTTTCAGCGAATCCAAAGTGTGGCGTTAGCATTTATTTATCAAATTCTTTGGAATCACTTTATGAATATGGACTGTTATAAAATCGCTCTTGAGTTTCTTGATCTAGTCATCCACCCAGGAGTGTTGGGAGGATAAAAAAGCAACACGAGTGCAGTGAGAAGAGGTGTCAGGTCATATGCGATGGCGGATAGATCTAAACCACGAAAGTGAAAGCGAAGTATTGTCAACACTGCTTTATTTTCCTCAGTGTTGTCTGATGTAAACAGACGCGGAGCTTACGCAAGCTTTTGATCTCATGAACCGTGAAATTTTCTTGGTGAAAACAGAAAAATTGGGCCTCACTGCAGGGAGGGAGAAGGGGTGCAGCAGGCAAGGGCTCATGGGAAAAGATATTTAGTCTGAGATCAGAAGTTTCGAGCTATTAAATTAACTTCCCCCCTCTGACTTAATTTGATACAGCTTAACACTATTTGCCCCAAAATGTTTAACCCTGAGGAACTCATAAGAATTGGTATTGGTGGAATTATTGTTCCCTCATCAAAGTGTCGGAGTTGTAATCGAGCCCTTTGTAGTTTAATTGTCTTTATTCAAAAGCAGGTCCTTGTGGCATTAAGACCATTCTGCCGGGGCACACTGAGGATAACATAGCATCAATAACCAGACAATTAGTTCATTTTCGCTGTAGATGGAGCACATAATGATAGATAGGGACATTTTTTGATGTTTTCTCTTCTCTTTCTTTTTTACTCTTTGCACATGTGGGGGATCCCATTGGGCGCGTGATTCCCGACGGACGGCCACATCCCCCCCCCGATTTTGTTGACATTGCAGTTGCGGGGACAGGGGCAGCGTGGATCAGCTCGGGTGACAAAAGTGGATGGGGAGCGCGGCTACTGAAGGGCAGAACAGAAGAAATCAGTTGCTTTGCCCATGAGCTGTGCTTTTATCTCCACCCCCATATAGCACACTGGTAGGATGTGTGAGTTTGGTACAAAGGTAAGCACGCTGCCCTCCCTCCCCGCTGGAAAGCTCATAGCCAAGAGCTATCCATTTGAACTTCGATGAGAGGCAGCCTTCTTATGGCGACTTGAAACAGACATCTTTGGGAGCCTGTTAGAAGTGACCGGGCATACTTTCCTTACCTGATGTGATGTGAAGCCCGCTTTTGTTTGATGATTCCCTACATAGAGGCAGTCTGGTATCCTTGGATGGAAACGTGGGGGGAGGGGAGAAGCACAAATGGGAGATGGAAGACCAACACATTATGCAGTAGCTTAAACACACCTGTTCCATGGTTCAGATGCAGCTGCCTTGTTTCCATATTTTCACTATTTTTGTCACTTAATTTCGGTATAATTGGTTCTTTCCCTGTGATTCATCTGCGGGCATAAGGTACAATTTAGTGATTAATGATTCATCAAATCGAATATCCCTAAGAGGCCAGGTCATCGAAAGCATAATAACAATAATAATCATGATGATGATTTCGTTTTGAGCTCCTCATGTAATGGCATGGGACCTTGATATTTTTAAACCAGAAATTAAGGAGAAAAATGTAACCTCACAGTGAATGATCAGCACTGCATTATTTAGTAAAGTGTTTCACTTGCCAAACAGACACACAGACAGATCCAATTGGTTTAAAATAAAAAGAATAAAAAGAACAATGGGAAAGAGTCTGAATGTGAGCGAGCTCTCTGCAACTTGGAATAATCTTCAACAGAAACTTAAAAAAACTAAATAGATAAATAGAAAAATACATGCCAAGATGAAATACAGACAGCAGTCATTCAAAAAGGTCTTTGAAGTTTTACCAGTAAAAAGTTTGACAGCCTTGCGTTGTGCAGGGTGACTTAGTTCCCTGTTTTGAGTGGAACAGTGACGGAGTAAATATATAAAACAAAAAACAACCACAAAAAAGAAATCATTGTGGTTGAGCCTTGTTTTCTTTCAATGGTTGTAGAACTTGTCTCTAGTTCTAGTTTTTTTTTTCAAGCGTGGCCGTCCACTGACTGACAATTGGAAGGAAAATTAAGTTTCGGTCAACAACAGAAAGACAGGGAAAGCTGCAGTGATCTGATCAGCCTTTCTTTTCCTAATTGCCTGACGTCTTTGGCTATTTTTTCATCTAATTTCAGCAGTTGTTCGTCAAATCCCTTTACTGCAACCTTGTAGATCCTCATCACAAATGCATGATTTGATATTGGCATCTTTGCAACTGTGAAGCACATTATCTTTAGTATCCATGGTAAAATCACTGACTTTCATTGTGCCTCCAACCACAGAATGTCCTCTTAATCTGCCCCAAAATAAATTTTGATATCATGGCACATGGAAATGGTTAGGTAGGGAATTGTTTGCCACCCGCAGAGCATGAGAAAAATAATGCAGGGCTGGGCTTTGCAGGAGAAAAACGACTGCTTTACTAATAAAAATATTTTCCCCCTTACCATTCTTGACAGCCCGCTGAGCCGCTTCATTCCAACATAAAGCTTCAGTCAAAAGGAATATAAAATAATCACAGGAAACACAAAAATGAAACAACCCTACCAAATTTAATATGATTCTCCAATACTAACCAGGCCCATTTCAAGAGATTACATTGATGCTAACAACGATAAATATCATTCCTCATCTGTCCTATCTCTCGAAAAGATAGAGGGTGGGGAAAATGGCCTTGTTTAATGAATGAATTCAGCAAAACTTTAAATATCAAAGTGACTCATTTCATTCTTGTCTCTTTGGGTCTTGCTTGTGCTTTGTCACGGCAATACACTTATCTTTGCCCAGATCTGATGATCGGGGAGTCTGTCTTGGATTACCATTCAAATGGGGGCTGCATTTCATCTTGCTATATTCGGGTTAACTGGTAGGAATAACAGTTGGTTGCCAAGATGTTAGAGCAAATGATGAATTGCTTGGGGCTTGTTAGCTTACATAGTGTCACTATAGCCTGTTCATATCATTATTTGGGGTAATGGGTCAACTATAGAAGGTGGGGTCAGTGCTGACATCACATGTAAGGAGATGGTTCTTTATTCATTGGCTGCCAGAAAAATACCTGGGAGAGATTTTGGCTGGACTTGGTTACATGCATCAGACCAGACAGGCAGAGGGCAAATGTTTGGATACCAAAAAAGATGGGCAAAGACACAACTCCATCCAAAATCACTTGCCCATTTTAAATCAAAAACAAATGAAATATGAGTAAGTCATAAATTGAATATTTTGACATTTTTAATCCAGACGTATAATGGGGCACAAATAATATTTCCTACCATAACACCTGATCCTTTCCTCTCTTTCTGGATTAAGTATGATCTGATCACAGGACTGATGTTTTCAAAGACGAAGGCGGACCTCCCCTGGGGGGCTCCAAGCCGTATCAGCGGAAGCTCAGTAAATGGGAGTTACGAATATTATAAGTTATCAAAAGAACATCATATTGAACAGAAATTATTTGATTAACAACGGTTAAAAGACACAGCAGGTTTGGGGTAATTTTACAGACTTACCTCCCGATCAAAAGTTAAACATATTTGATCTGATATAGTCTGGAAAATATAAACCAGCTCTGGGTTATTTAGATTAATTTTGACACACAATAACTAATATAAGTTGGTGGCCTGGATTATGTGGCGAGTATTTTTTTAAATATCTGTCAAAAGCGCATAAAGGTAGAGGCTTTCTTTTGTCACGTAATTCATGGGCCGATCAACAAGGGACCACGGCACTCCCCAGCCTCTTCATCCTCCACGCTGAGCAGAACCAGTTGGACAATTCGGAAAAAAGCAGACGTGAGGCTGAAACAAAATCCCCCGCTGATTAGAAACTTTCTCCGTCTTGATGGTTCAAAATTCCTGACAGTGAGTGGCCAGACAATCTTATGATGAATGCATACAAAGCACTGCAAGCACCAATAAATATTTTTCATATTCGGGAAAATGTCTCTTTGCAGCTTGTTTTTTCTCAGCAGTGAAACAGACAGGTGGGCCTCAGAGCACCATACTGGTACCACATACAATCTCAAAAACCTGCTCTGATTCGCAGTGATATCAATGTGAGATTTTCTAAATTAGAAGACGTATAGGATGCAGTAAAATAATTTGACGCTAATATTGCTATGATGTTTATTTATGCACTAAGGCGTCATATCATATTATCTTTCTTTTGGACTTTGTTGTGAAGCTTTTAATTTTTCATGCAGAGTGCTTTGAATTGCCTTGTTCATCAATGTATAGCACATTTCATAACTGCAAATATAACAGGTAAACTTGCTTTGCCTTTGGTTGTAGACGCACTGACATGCAATTGTAAGGGAGGCGGGAAAATATCTGTAAACATCAAAGAAGTTCAAAAGACTTATATTGTTTTCACATGTTTCTCATCAAAGGTATCCTAAATTTGACAGTGTGAGATTAGAATAAG
This sequence comes from Fistularia tabacaria, assembly GCA_901007705.1. Classification (NCBI taxonomy): domain Eukaryota; kingdom Metazoa; phylum Chordata; class Actinopteri; order Syngnathiformes; family Fistulariidae; genus Fistularia; species Fistularia tabacaria. The sequence goes on along the minus strand of CAAKHD010013820.1, from coordinate 54,505 downwards.
TTATATCTATAACTGATTAAAGATTGTATCTATAACATTTACAACGCTCTTTAGTGCATGCACTTCTCCCATGATGTTGTGGTAGGTACTATGATTAAAAGTACTAATCAATATTCTCTGTATTGATTTTAAATTAAACAGGGTTAAGGGTAACCCTTTTGCTGTAATGCTTGGCCAAATCTACTTTTAATTTAATTCTATCACATGAAAGAGAGAGAGAAGTTACATTGGGCACATTTTGTAGAGGGATTTAAAGCCGGGGTGTTACATGGGGGCTGACACTGGCTGCTACCATTGGCTAAACCGCAGTTATGAAAAACAAGACAGCTAAATTCCTACAGGAACATAAAAAAAACACATTGTGCCAATTTATTTATCAACTCATCTTTTATTGTGGTTTGAAAGGAAATCACGTTAATTCTCCCTTTTTTTTTTATCCCCACAGCTGGACTGATTGATGACTCTGTTTATTCTCTGCGATGGCCGACAAGCCAACTGTTGCGTACACACGTTAGCCGTAAGTGTAGGCCGATAGATACCTCGGGCCCCGTTCGAATCTGGCATCACCATGCATCTTGGGTGGTCCAGTCACAAGAGAGACGCCCTCAAAGTTCACACACTTGCACACATAGGCTAGAATCATTTCAGTCCATCCAATCTTACCCGCAAGTGACCACATACATAATTTAAAATTTGTTTGATAATTGGAATGCAGGAATAATTCCATGTCCCTATGCGCGCACTTCCTGAAATGTTCCTGACTTTTCTTCCTTGGCAATCAAAATGCTGAAGATACTGGAGAACGATCTGCGAGCAAATAAAAGGAAACATGAGCAAACTTGTGCTCTTGGCGTGGAAATGTGAACGAATATTTCATGAGCCGTCGCTGATTAAAAAACCATGCCCATGGATGTGTGAACAGATGGCAGGTAAGTGGGTTTTGTCTGGACAGGGCACGGCTCTCAGATGTTTACAATAAACCCTTCGGCGAAAGGGAAACAGGATGATGTAAACCATATGATCATTAAGTGAGCCATCGGTTGCAATTGTGCGGATGGATTTATTATTTAATAAAATTTTACTGTTACAGACTTTATGTGCTCGTCATCTAGGAAGGAACGTGGAAGAATAGCCACATCTCGTTTTGTTTGCATCCTCGTCAGTGATAATGACCTAGATTTAGCCCTACAGGTACTCAGATTTTACTATTTCTTATTATTTTCCTCAGCCGATCTCCTTTATTCCACCCTTCCCTGTACACTCTGACCCGGAGAGTTATGTTGAAATATCTTCAACATGTGCAGACACATCGGCGCCTCAATTGCCATTGCACGTCTAAAATTAACATTGTGTTCTGTCTGACTACACGTTTACAGTTTAGTCATGTTGGGAATGGATCTTGTTAAAGCCTCACACGGAGGCAAAGGAGAAATCGGGACAGCCGATAATAGTCCGGCCTACATATGAGTATCGCACTGCAACACACGCACACTGAGCATCCAGTCTGTTTTGTGATTGGATCGGGCGGTGGAAATATATTTGAGAAGAGCTGTGCTTTTCCCCTCTTTCTACATCCAGTCCTCTCCCATTTCAATAACCACTTGTAAATCCATATGTCTTCAGTTGCACCCTGCAGATATAATTCCTTTCCCAGATGTGTGCGTCAGATCCCTCATTTCCAGAATTTCACAACAAAACTTTTCTCCTTTTTTTGGCTTTGAGACCAATTGGTTGCTTTTCAGCTTTGTATGAGAATATATCAAAGATTTCCCAATCATAGTTTGTTCGCCTCCTGAATTTCAGTCTTTGCCTGTGTGCTTTGTAGGAAGAAGAAGAAAAAACAAAACAAAAACAAAAAAACTTTGTGAGGGCAGGAAAAGTAGCCCCGGGATGACAGGCATCGTGTTAAAATGGCCAAGTAGCAAAGATGTCGCAGAAAAAGCGCATTCTGCATTACTTGAGATGGAGATCGGGCCTTTTAGAAAATCTTTTTACATCATGAAAGTGAAAGAAAGGGCAGGAGACAGCAGACAAAAGAACCCAAATGCAGAGACATCAACCCTCCTCTGAAGATGTTAAAATTAGTGTCTCACGAAAAAAAAAAAATCAAAGGCCCAACATTAAACGTTAAAAGATGCTTGAAATGTCGACACAGCAGTGTTTTAGAAAAAAGGACATAAGATGAGAGATACTTGCAACAGACTTTGGTGTCACTTCAAAGCTTTGACTTTAAGAAAGTGGGCTAATATGATACCGATAGGAGAATCTTTACCTGCCTCCGTCGACCTCGTCTGAGGCTTCTGACAGTCCAGCCACAGATCCTGGGACCGTGCCTTCTCTCCATGGGGGACGGGGGCTGCAAGGGCTGCAGGTCGAGGGGGCTAGGTTTGACGTGTAACCCTGGAGGTCGTCTTTGGTCTGTAGCTCTGTGATGGCCTCTTTCTTCTCTTGTTATGCTCAGAAAATGATGGCCGCCTTTGAACTCCACGGTAGCTATAGAAACGGCTGGAGTTCCTTCACTTTAGCGCTTGGCTGTCAGCGTCTTACTGGGCCATCATGATGGGCCGGGATCATTAGAAGCAGGCGCACACAGGACCCACATTGACACATTTGCTGACACAGGGTATATAAACAAGGTCGGTGTAGAAGTGTGTGCATGCATGTGTTTTTGTTTTTAAGAGGGTAAGGGGGTCATTTTAATTGGTTTGGCCTATGAACCCACGAGCAATGGAGCAGCCAAGAGCAACAGAGGCCTGATGTGTTTGGACTTGTGAGAACTTTTTTTTTTTTTTTTTTTTCGGATTTTTGGATTTAATACTTTGCTAACAAAATAAAACTTTCAAACTCGTTTTAGTCGTGACACACTGGATTTGAGATGAGAACTCATTGAAGTCGGAGGTCCCAGGTAAGGAACGAAGTTTACCACTGTCATGTCACGAACCAAAATATTTATTTATTTTGCCGAGACTGGCATCAGTTCTTGACACCCTCAGCCTTGTGTTCCGCTGTAAGACTACAGAATCCTAAAACCCTTTTCCTTCTCTAATTTTTTGTAAAGACTTTAATTTTCCAGTCTCCGGAACTTCAAAGAACCGACGACTTGCGAGTCCACATCCCTCCGAGCGGTCTGTGATTCTCCATTCTTTCATTTTCGACGGCCCCTTCAGTAAATATGTGCAATCGCCCCGCTTTTCAAACAGATTCATCTCCCACGTATTTATTTTAAATGAATATTATTAGCTGGCCCGGCAAGAAAAGGTTCTTATGCTAATCCACAGGAATCGCAGGCATTTCCATTTAATGCCTACTTATAGGCCATTCTTTAACGACTATTTGCCTCACAGTCTTAGTAAATGAGCTCAGCACCCCAGACTTCTCTGCACTCATAATTTCATTGGAGAGAAGAAGACCCCCCCCCTCCTTCCCTCGCTCCCCTTTTTCACTTTGATCCCAGAATGTGTTTTTGAATCTGCTGGTTGTGTATTCGAACATCAATGGAGACGTGCGCGCAAGTGCTTGCTTTCATTATTTTTTACAGAGATAAAAAGAAACAAAGGGGGGAGGGGACAAGGGGGGGGGGGGGGCATGGGGGAAGGAAATGATGGGGGGGGGGGGGAGGGGGGCTCGCTGACCAGGTGGGGCCTCATGTTGCTAAGAAGACAATGCATGGGATTTTGGGGTCACGACTTTATCAGAGGCCCAGTTTT
>CAAKHD010013820.1:14001-46384 GCA_901007705.1 Fistularia tabacaria | reverse complement strand
TTGGTGTTTTTTTGGGGGTTTGGGGGGGGGAGGGGGGGGGGGGGGGGGGGGGGGGGTGCAAATGTGTGTACGTGTGTGGTGGCGGGGTGGTACATTACCGTCAGACGATGTAATCCTTTATTTGTCGCCGTGCAATGACACCCAGCTGAGCGCTGTGACAGTCCAAATCAATCATGTCACAGTGAGCCGCCGTGAGTCTGCCCGCTAACTACCTCCATCCCCCCACACCACCCCCGCCCCCGCTCCTCAACTTCCAAAGGCTTCACAACTCTAATTAGCTTCCCTTTCTCAACATGGTTCAGAGGGAAATTTACGAAGGAAGAAAAGGAAAGATTCTCGAGCAGCAACGTGAGGCTCCACAAACATGAACAGGCGGTCCATCATTGCATGATTCCATTTGAGCAGATAACAGGAATTATATGGGCAGTAGTGGAATTTTTTTTTGTTTATTGAAGACTGCCTGGGACTGCTAGGATTGCAGTTTTTTTAAAGCGTGATATTCTAACTCTGCTCCCAAAGGCTCTACCATAAAAACTCTTCTGAAACAATATCAAAGATCCCCTCCACATGTGTTAAAGTATACACATATGAAGTATAAATAATATCATGTGGGAAAACTATATTATGATCCGTAAAATACCACCTCTACCTTCTTCTTCTTTTAGAATTTACTGTATATCATGAATAAATGGCCCTAATCAAATCCTGTGTCGGCTTCAGGTTACGGTGCTTGTTGCAAAAATATTTTTCAAGCAGTTGAACTTGTTGAGCATTTGTTTTCTAGCTGAAAAAATAAAAAGCTACTTATTAACTTATTATGTCAAGGTTTAGTTTGAGCCGATATACTAATACCATTGATTTGAAGTGTGAATGTAAAGTCCATTGTGTCGGTGTGACAAGGCCAAGTTTCCCCATCATATTGCTGTCCACTAAATGTCGGACTTGGACTGAGTTTCAGAATATATGTGATGGCAAAGATTCTGTTTGTTTGGATATCACAAAAGCACAAAGAAGATTAAAATTTCATTTACTCACTGAGTCCTCCCATTATCACTCTCTGCACACATTTTGCCGCAGCCACTAGAGCTTACACATTTTTTTTTAAGAAAAAGGGCGGTGACTCAACACTTGATCAGAATCAGAACATGTTTACACAAAGATGATTACAATGTAATACATCCTGGCCACAGAATTATGCTTGTTATTGGTCATGCAGGGTATGGCCTGAAAAGATGAAGACTACTAATTCCCTTAACTAAACACTGGTGTCAGCAAACAAACATTGAGCTATGAACCTCTGGAGTAAGTAAAAGGAGAAAAGCTTTTCAAAATATTTTATAAACTCAAATAAAGACATGGCTGGGTATTATATGTCCGTGTGTGTGTCTAACCTTATGTATGCATGTGTATATTCATTACAACCAAACATAATGGCGAACGTTGTATGTAACCCAATGAATCAGCAGGAATCAGTACAAAAAATGATAACATCACTGCGAGCAGGTTGCTGACACAGCATTGGAAAAAACAAATGCATGAATAATTAAAAACAGATAAACAAAAAAATTATAAAAACAGCATTCTAAATAAATACATAAATAAAACACCTGTTACTCAACCCAATGCGATATGTTACCGAGAAAGAAAGAAAGAATAGAAAGAAAGAAACCATCTACCAGCCATATTTGGCTGAGATCACAGATTCGCTTAGTAACGCAATACATAATAATCTGCCAGCTTGAGATACATCTGGAGTGTATCAAAGATGTCAGAGCATCAAGGAGGCACTTGTAGAAGTGTTGGCATTGATGTCATTACATTACTACATGGGCAACCACCAATCATTTTCTCACTGTACAAAATAAGATAATAACTAATACTGTTATGACGAGTATTCAATGGTTATTACGGCATGATTACTCAACTATTGTGTTTTCATTAGACATTACCACACGAGTACTCAGTAGTTTGAGTTTATTATGCTCAGGACTAAATTATAACAGGAGTATTGAGTAAGACCAAACCCAATTTTCATTTTGATCTTCTCTTTATTACTCCCTTGTAAGGATTACAGATTAACATAAATGTGGATCGGGGCAAAATGTCAGGTCGAAACCCTCCTGACCCCCTAATGTCCTGCTTGCATATTTCCTCATTCCCTTGCTCTGACAACATGCCGTATAGTCTTCACCTCCTCCACAGAGTCCTAAAATGAAAATAGATTTATTGGTTTAACTTTTAATCTGAAAGGAGTTGTACTAACCAGGGACAATGAAAGAGCGCACCTTCGAACAGTGCACACCTCGCCCACTGTCAACCCAACTGTGGATAGAGACTGTTTAGCTTTTCAGACACTCACACCCACCTATTGTGTTGCTTTACTTGCTGAGTTTTGACCAAAATTCCTGGCATGTTTACCATGTTTACTCTACTTTCATCACGCCATGATCAGGATGTGACATTGCCGTGACTCTGTTTCAAGACGTCTCCTCAGCTTGAAACCATCAGCGTTGTCACATCCTGGCGATCTGTCGCTCAGCTGCACATGCATAAAGCTTGAAGATATTGTCTTCAGAGAGCGGTGTGTATGTGTGTGCGTGTGTCTCCGAGACAGAAGAGGGGTGCAGGGATATGAAGTAGAGTAGGGGCTTTTATCAGCTTCTGAGTTGGAAGTCTTTGAGGGCCTCCTCAGAAGCTCAGCATTTCTTCCATTGTTCTATTTTCATCCCTCCTTTCACTCCTGTCACATGTAAAATTACAAAAGGCCTCCTATACTCCCCACCCCACCCGTTCCCCTCCTTTTCTCTTATATCCCATCCCTTTCCCCCCATCTTCCAACGTCAGAGAGTCACATAACCCACTTAGTTTATGCTGAAAATACTTCACAACTTTACAGTGCTCCCTCCGCAAATTGGAGTACAGGCAAAGAACTCGAAAGCTGAGCTTGCGAACTTTTATAGCAGGTTGCCTAATTTAGCGTCACAGTCACTCCTGTGTACTGTATTCTTATGGTGCCACACGCTGCGTACACATGGCAGCAGTGTTTTATGTCACGGGGCATTTGGTCTGCTTTCTGGATCATTCGCTTCGATGCATTTATGGTAAAACCGCAGTGAAGAAATAGCATGAAAGACGCTCACAGCACCTTACCCACAGTAAGGGTGGGGATGGTGCCTGTTGTCTGAGTGTGATCCTCTGGCAAGGTGATGTGTTTACTGTACAAGTTAAGGGGAAATACTTTCACTTCAGGAACTGGCTGTCCTTCTCTTACACACATACATACACACACACACACACACACACACACACACACACACGCACGCACACAGACGAATCCTCTGACATTGGAGACTGCTGCCTGCAGCCCATGAACAGGTGATGCCACTGTCACATCTCAGCTACGAGGGACAGCTCCTGCCCTTAAACTCCTTTCTCTTCTTAAATTACCCCTCACTTTTTGCCGTAATGTTCTCTTTGTCCAGTCCTTTTTTACAGCTCCCCACCACACTTTCTGTCCCCTCTTTCACTCCTGCTCCCGTTGTCATCCCTCCCTCCCCCTTTTGTGCCTTAAGGTACACAGGGACTTCAGATGTCAGCGGCAGATACAGGAAAAAGATTAGCTGGTCTTTTCCCTAAAGATAAACTGCGACAGGTGTATTGGAATTCCCCAAGCTCTGCGTTTGAGAGGCCAAGATAATCTTTGATTTTTGAGACATCGCTGGGGAGAACGTGAAAACCAAAATGAGCCAGGGAATGCAAAAGAGTGATGCCTCTGTCACAGACATATACTAAACATTAGCCACGGCAGTGTAACGGGTAGCGTAATAAGAATACACCACGACAGCCCTCCCAGCTGAGTATCTGTCCAATGTAATTAAATATGACACACACTCATGAAAACAACAACCTGGTCATGTAATCTCTTCTATTTACCTCTCCCATCACCTGGCTCCTCCCACTCCTCCCTCCTCTCGCCCGGCTTCTATTTTCTTCATTTCTCCGCAGGAGATAACATGAGGTGATTTCAAGCTGTACTCACTGCTTGAGAGCTCCTTCCTCTCCGTGTCAACGTGCCGTGTGAGGGTTCACATGGGCAAAAGGTGAATAAAGGTATCATTGTCGGTTGCAGGTGTGTGCACGCACCAGGCAGGCTTCGGCAGAGGATCTGGAGAACAATGACTCTCTGTTGGAGGACACACCTGAGTCAGAGAATGGAGGTGAGAGGGCCCGAACGCTGGGAGATTACACAAGAGCAGACTTCATTAAACCCAAGGTGGGTGATGCAGGGAGGGAGGAAAGAGATAAAAAGGTGAAGGAACATGTAGGCATGGAAGAAGGAAATGACAGAAGGGATAAATAGTAGGAGGATCTTGCATTGCTGTAAAATCACAGTGGCTAAAACTTTTTTTCGCAAACACCCCCTTCTCACAGAATTGCCGGCAACATGAACCAAACTGCTGACGTGACGAGGAAGTGTTTCTGGTGACGTCCCATGTTTTTAATTGTGCACCATCCATTTAAAATGCTATGGAAGACGACACAGGAAGTGGACAATGTTCCTGTCACTCCTGTGACTCGACTCAAGGCCCATAAACGGCCTCCCATTGTGGAAATAGGGATCTCTAACAATTCTGCACAAATCTGTATTTCAGTGAACTTTCTTCATCATCAAAATTACTTTGGCGTTTTAAACTTTGTGTCAAAACATTTGATTCTAGCTTTGTGGCTCTTGAGACTTAATGCTGAGGGACATGGTTTTCACAGAACAGTTTGCTGCAACGTCAAGCAGCCATGAATACTTTGAATTGAGGAATGTAAATTTGTGTGACCCAACCTGCATAGAAATAAGTTGTGAAAATTAATATTTTGACCTTCACTGAAAGGATTTTTTTTTTCAAGTTTGACAACACCATCACCAGTTCATATTTTTCCTTGTTCTCTAATTGGACAACCAGGGGTGTGGAGTTTTATTTGTAAAATATAGGGACTGGTAGGGAAGCCAAAACATTTGTCAAAAAAACATCGCATCAATTTGAAAAAAAAAACAGTTATTTGAAAATACTTATATCAATGGACGGCACGATGGTTAGCAGTTCTCCCTCAGTGGTTCAATTTCAACGGGGAGCCTTTCTGTGTGGTGTTTGCATGTTCTTCCGTGTCTGCATGGGTTTCCTCCGGGTTCTCCTGTTTCCTCCCAAAATCCAAGATCACGTGTTAAATTCCTTGGAGCCCCTCAATTGCTTAGATCTGAGAATGAGAGAGGTTGAATGTCTGTATGTGACATGTAAATGAGAGGGTGAATGGTTGCATGTCTCTGGAGGTGTTCCTGTGATTGACTGGCGTCCGGTCCAGGATGAATCCCACCTTTCTCCCAATGACAGCTTGGATAGGCTTCAGCTCCCCGTGACTGACTGCAGGATAAGCCCGAGAGTGTCACGGCTTATCCTGCAGTTAAACGAGAAGGATTGTATTGGAGAGTTCCGCCCACCAGGACTCCCGCCTCGACTGGCGGGTGCTGTCTTTTAACAGAGGGCAATGGGAAATGTAGTGTGGCTTCGACTGGGTCTGGAAGCGACCGTCCCTGCTGGCTCACTTTCCTCATCGACTGAGACGCTCTGGAGCTCCTCCCCCTCCAGCGCTCAGCCAGCCTGCCATGGATCCGAATGACCATGGGGACCAAACTCTCGGAGGAATCCGCCTCCTCTCTGGTGGCTAGACGGTCCATTAGCTGGTCGTTGAGAGCATTGAGAAGCACACCTTTAAGCACGTCAGAGGGACATCCAGTCTGGGCTGCAAGGATACAGAAGTCTATGATAAATCAGTAAAAGACTGATTTCCTTGCTTTAGGTTAAGCAACCTCTTGACTGCGTCTGCTCCCTTCAGTGGCTGATCAAAGGTTCTACGGAACTCGTCCAAGAAGGTGGAGTACAAGGTTGGACCAATGGACAATGACCAATGATCAATGGACCGAGATTGAAAATAGGTCAATGCCCAAGCAAGCACTCTGCCACTTAAAAGAGCCACAACATGGGTAATCTTAGAGGTATCAGAGGCGAATGACTGTGGTGAACGTGAAACTGCCAGACAACACTGAAGAAGAACCCCACCACACTTGCTCACTTCACCAGATAACTGATCAGGAGACGGAAAGACTGCATCTTGGAAGACCGGTCCCTGACCAGACACCTGACTTGGTGAGGTCGGGATTGATGAGTCACAGGAGAGACTGGTAGTTTTTCACGGATATTTCGAATTAGTTCCCACACTTCCTCCGGTCGGTGATTACAGAGACCTTGTTGCTCAACCAGGAAGCGCAGGGCTTTTCCATATTCTCCAAGTACCTCCCCTTGCTTGGACAGGGCTGATTTGACTGCGCCTGCTCGGTTCATTTTCTGGCCAGATTGTGCTGTCACGGCTGAGTCAGCTAGTATAAAAGGTGAGCCCAGAAGCAGAAGAGATCAAGGAGAGTGGAAGGCAGGGCGAGACGTGGCATTCTGGAACAAGGATCTTGCGAGGAAGAGCGAGACGTAGAGTTCCAGAACAAGGATCTTACGAGGACGTGCAAGACGTGGAATCCAGGAGAGCGAAAGCATTTAAACAGGGAGACAATCTGGTGAAGGCTGGAGCTCCTGCAGGTCCTTTGGAAGTTGGAGTGATTCGAGCAGATAGGTTGCAGGTGTGAAGTGGAAGCACTCCGATCTCCGCCCAGAACTTCCTTGAAGCCTGCTCCGCCCCACCTAAAACCTCAGCACTGTAGCCAGCAGTCATGACATGGAGGATGAATGAATAAATTAATCTTAATAATATTCAAGAAAGGATTTGGTGGCAAGATGACTTCAGAAGGTGATAAGCTTTAAAAAACCCAATATAGTTCCCCAGTTTTTGAAAAAAAAGGTTTAAATCTGACCTAAATGATCTCACCCACTGATGGTTGCAAACATCTTCTCTTACGAGAATGTTTGTGTTTTCAGTGCAACTACGTATGTTATTTAAAAAATGGCGCGAGCCCCAAAGTATTTTACAAATCACATTCTGTCTGTCATGTTTGCTATATAGATCATAAATAAACAGCACCATCAACTGGCATTTATTTTGCTGGATTCTGTACTTAAGTTGTATATGAGTTGCTGCAGCAAGTAAACGTCCACGAGAAGGCTTCCATACCAATAACACTGATAACATCTTTAACACAGTTTCTGCTTGATCCAAAATAGTTATTACTGTTTATTTACTGTTCATGCTATCTTATAATTTATTAAGTTATTGTATTCAGTACGTTGTACTAAGTTATTTTTTCTTCAACTTATGTAGCTTAAGAGAAAATCCGACTGCGTGTTAAAGTGGCCTTCAGTTTCAGTCTTTGTCGTGTGGATGTGCACATCTCAGAAAGACACAGAGCAGATGTGAGCTTCAACATCCATGTCTTCAAACATATGACGACAGATTTGATCATTGCACACATAGTGTGACATTCTGTCTTTCATCGAGAGACAAATCAGATAAGCTGGACGGCTTTAGGAGTTGGTTTTGCCTAAAATTGCTTCCTGGGTCTAGGTGAGATTGAGGTCAGATCACTTTCATACTGGAGATGACTGTTCCACGCTACAAATAAACTGCACCATGGGAGGAAGCAGTGCGGGGGTGAAACCATGTTTAAATGTGTTGTGTTTGAAGGAAGGATTGCGGAGATCAAGGCGAGTTGTTACTTTATTCCTTAAACAACAACAACAAACTAGCAGTTAACTTTCTTATCCCAGAATGCCCCAGATCCAAACCACGCCCCCAGCCCGTAGTCCCATGGGGTGAGAGGCCACGCCCCTTCATGTCAGCCAAACAGCCCCCCGCCGAATACCCAGAACAGACTCCCAAAAACAAACTAGTCCCTCACGGGGAACTTGAGCAGCCTGCCATAACGACTGCGTTGTCTCTCGGTAGCGTAAGCAGGGGGCACCGGGCTTTGAACCTGAGGAGGCACCGCCCGGGAACTGGCAGGAGGGCAACCTTGGCGGGGAACATGAAAAGGAAAAACAACTTCCACAGCCACCATGTGTGCCGGCTTCAGCCGATCCAGCGTGACCCGCTCCCTTCGCCCACCCTAGTCTAGGACAATACTCGTAGCGTCCGTTTCCAGAACCCAGAACGGTCTGTCATATGGGGGTTGAAAAGGCGAGAGGTGCGCGTCATGACTCACGGACACAAACTGAGCCAACATGAGCTCAGCAGGCAAAAAAGACGGGAAGGGCGGGAAACAGTGGTTCATGGGGCCTGGAACCTGAGAGGTGCTGGGCAAGAAAGGGTCCACAGCCGAACAGGTATGGGGGAGCAGAACGCTTCAGGAAATATCCCCTGGGACTCAGTGGCTGACACATTTTTACAGCGAAATGCGATGACCCAGGAAGTCAATCATCGGCAGTCCGAACTTAGCTGGGTTGACTATGAGGCCACTCTGGGAGCGCCGAAGTCACAACGGGAACACCCAGCTGTGGAGTCGAGGCAATGTGGCCGAAGTGCGGTCCCACACTCGGTCCGAGTCAGACATGTTCAGAACATTACCAATGTGGCGTTTGAAGGAAGGATTGCGGAGACGAAGGCAAGTTACAACTTTATTCCTTATATACCAATGACAAACTGACAGTCATTTTCCTTGTCCCAGAATGCCCCGGACCCGAACCGCGCCCCCAGCCAGAGGCCACGCCCCTTGTTGTCCGCCACAATTCTGACTTTTGAGTTAATCCTAAATTTACATGGTGCTATACAACTACAACTATTAATATACAAGATGATGTAAATGCTAAAGCTTACATTTATCAAGCTTTCAAAATGGCTACATCTGTCTTGTTATTTTAGGATATCAGTTTTGGACTTTGGGGTTGCAGTGCTGTTCTATATTTTTCCCCTTTGTTCATTAATGAGCATTGCACGGCGCAATATATCTAATGTGAGATATTTCATGTCCAACCCTGCGTTAGTTATTTGAAGTTTCTGCCTCACAGCACAAAAGACCCTGATTCGATTACGACAAGGGGACCTTTCTGTGTGGAGTTTGCATTTTCTCCTCGTGTCTGTATGATTTCCCTCAGGTTCTCCGATTTCCTCCCACAGTCCAAAAACATGGAGCAGGTTAATTGGAAAAACATGGGAAGATTGCCCTGAATGAGTGAGTGAATGTTGTCTGTCTGTATATGTGACACTGACTGGCGACCAGTCCAGGGTATCCTCCGCCTCTCACCCGATGAGGGCCGGGATAGGCTCCAGCATCCACCGCGATAAGCGGCAGACGATGGATGGATGGATGGATGGATGGATGGATGGATGGATGGATGGATGGATGGATATATCTGTATCTACAGTATATGCACTCATAATGGCCTTTCCCATCTTCAAGGGCGAGTCAGGTCATAACTGAGTGTCTTTTCCCAGGTGTTTCATGACGAGCAAACGTGTGACCTTAACATTCCTGGGTTTGTAAAACTATGGCTCATTGTGGGGGAAAGGTATGTGGTTAACTGACCTGTAGGCCATCAATGTGGCAAAGAGATGAAGAAACAGGATCAAGCAGGCTGGAACGGAGGGTAAAGAATAGTGTCAGGGGTAATGTTTGATAAAAGAGTATCCGCCAGATTGAAAGGAAAGGTGTAAAAGACAGTGATGCGATTAGCGATGCTGTATGGTTTATAGACATTCGTACTGAGTGAAAAACAGGAGGCAGAGCTTGAGGTAGTAGAGATAAAGATGTTTAAGTTCTCCTTGAGAGTGGGGAGGATGGGTAAGACCAGGAATTCGTCCATCCACATAGTCGATGTTTTGGATATAGGGTCAGAAAAGACAGACAAATATGGTTTGGACATATAAGGAGGAGGGGTAGTGAATATATGGGTAGAAGGATGCTGAGGTTGGAGTCAGGCAGGAGTCCTTGAGGAAGATCGAAGAAAAGATTTATGGAAAAAGACATGAAGTGAGTCGGTGTGAGAGAAGAGGGTACAGAGAATAGGGTTGGACAGAGGAAGGTGATTTGCTGTGGCCTGAAGGGAGCAGCCAAAAGGAAAAGAAGAGGTAAAAGGCCACTGTACAGTTTAATGCAGGGACCGTGAGCAGCTCGATCAACCCAAGAAACCTAGGGTACAGTCTATCTGCCTGTTTGGGCGACAGGAACGCCGTGGACTTGATGGATGACATGCCGTCGCTGCAAGGATCGGACAACAGTGGTTTCCTTTTCCCACACATCATCCTGCACCAGCTTTCGTCTACAGTACGCGCGGTCTTGGCTAATTCCCGATCTCTGGCCGTGACTGCCAGGGTCTGGCAGAGAAGGCTGACTACATCTTGCTTGCTACCAGGCGTCTAGCTGTCCACAGCGTGACGTCGGAACCTCCACAGACGATGCCAGGGAACGTGGAGCCAGCCGTGGTGGCCGGAGTGACTGTCCAGAGACGACGTGGGACCAGCCTCTGCTTTTTCCACCCGCGGTTCGGCAGCAAGGTGCGGCACTGCATCTCGCCATGCTCCTTCATGCCGCCAGGGAGATCCACGGCCAGTACTCAAGTGGCAGCTGTTGACCCCGGTGGACACACCAAGCTGCTATTCATCAGGGACTCAAGGTCAGGGAGAAGGTACATGGTGGACTGTGGCTGGCACAAGAGCGGACATACAGGCCAGGGGCGGCGGCCCACTACTCAGTGCGACCAACGGTTCGTCTATTATGACATTTGGCTCACAGTCGGTGATTTTTTTTTCACAGCCGCTATGATGAGTGAGAATTCGTAATCGCCTCCATCAATATCCCAATCATCGGCGCGGACTTCCTGTGCGTGAATGCTCTGCTCGTGGACGTGACAAACTGCCGTTTAATTGATGCCATGTCTTTAGCCACTCAAGTCAAATCCCATTACTGATCGCCTGTCGCGGTTTGCTCGCATGCCCCGTGCATGTCGGAGTGGATTTCTCGCCTATGGCCGCTCACCAGCCCAGCGACCCCGATCTCCTCATCCTGTGATTGATATGCATGGGCTTCAAAGTGGAGGAGGTGGTTGTGCAGGACGGTAGCCGTACCATCCTTTGGGACGTCTCCACCGGCCGTCCCCACCCAGTGGTTCCAGTGGCCTGGTGTCGTCAGGTGTTTGACTCGGTTCACTCTGTTTCACAACTGGGGGTCCAGCCGTCATTGAGCCTGGCATCTGTAAGGATGTCAAAGAGTTGGTGGCTGCATGTGTGGCTTGCCAGCGCGCTTGGATTCACAAGCACACGGCCAGATGCTTTGACCATGTCCATGTCGACCTGGTGGGCCCCCAATCCTCCTTTGCAGGGTTTTAGACGCCTGCTCACCTTGGTTGATCGGACCACTAGGTGACCAGTGGCTGTTCCAGTGTCCACCACGACCTCGGACCCCGTCAGACATTACTTCTAAAGTTCGTGTCGGCGCTCTGGTCGGAACTACCAGGGTCATTGGGGGCGGAGGCACACCGTACGACAACGTACCATCCTCAAGGTAACGGTTTGTGCAAACGGTTCCGCCGATCCCTCAAGTCAGCGCTGCGGGCCGCAACCTCAGACGGCAACTGGGTGGACCATTTAGCATGGGTTATGCTGGGACTGCATTCAGCCCCTAAGGACGACCTCAACACGTCGCCAGCCGAGTCGGTTCTCGGTCAACCGCTGCGAGCCCCAGGGGAATTTTTGCCAGATTGTTCTGCTCACTGCGGATCCTTTCTTGCCCAGCGGTTCTCAGGTTCCAGGCCCCATTCACCACTGTTTCCTGCAGTCTTTTGTGCCTGTAGAGCTCATGTCGGCTCAGTTTGTGTCCGTGAGACATGACGTTCACCGCTCGCCTTTCTGACCCCCACACGACGGGCCGATATGGATTCTGGAGACGGGTGTTAAGAGTTTTGTCCTGTACTTGGGTGGGTGTAGGGAGCGGGTCACACTGGACCGGCTGAAGCCAGCACACAGGGTGGCTGGGGAAGTTATGCTTTGTGTGTCTGAATGTGAACAAAGTGTCCAGTATTGGCCTGTCATTGAGACACGTGTAACAGAAGGAATGGATCCCCACACTTCATTTATCACGTCAGACTTGAAAAGACAGGCCAGACATGGTGGCACTTCTTGTTCAAACAGTGCATTTGTAGAAATAAAATGCCAGACTGAAAGGAACTCCTGTCCATCCACAAACAGCTTGTTGGATGTTAACAAAACACAGCGCTCCTCATGGAGAATGTAGAGCACCAGCTCATAAATGACAGGGCCTTGGAGTTACACTGAGACCGCTTGGGAAAAAAAAATGCAGGACCAGGCTCGGTTGTATCACAAGAGGCAACTCTCATGTTTTGTGCGTGATTCTTATGATGTTGCAGAAATTGAACTATGAGGAGACGCAATCATCTCCAGCTGGCAGGCATCGCTTGTTTAAACAGATGGAATTTTAGAAAGATCTCCAGTAGCTGCCAAAAGCTGTTACTAACCAACTGATCATGAACTGGTAATGACACTGAACATGATTTACACCAAGACTGGCTTATCGCACCTATACATCTAATATGAGGCCACGACTGAGGGGCGACAGTTTGCTGTAATGAAGATGTTTGCCAAAAAACGCAATCAAAAAGCGATGTAATTGTCAATGAGACCTGTTCTCATTTATATCATCTCATACATGAGACGAGCTACCTGTTAATGCGCCTCATAGAACATCTGCTAACCGTGACGTGAAGTGATAGTGAAATGCAGTTCAAAAAAAAAAAAAGGGAATATCATCTGAAGGCTCACTAATTTATGACTCATTGACTGTAAAGAGAGATAAGAGGGAGGAGAAGTGGCGATAGGATGACAAAAGTGAATCGAACGAGACTTTGAGATTAATTTCGCTCTCATCCGCCTTCCTCCTTCTCCATCCCTCAATCATGCCTCTCTCCAGTGCCTCCCCTGTCTCTCTCTCTCTCTCTCTCTCTCTCTCTCTCTCTCTCTCTCTCTCTCTCTGAAAAAGTTCAGAAAGTCAAAGCATCCTTACTTTCACACCAGATGAGTGCTGTTTCTGTCTCAACTCTTCAAACATGAAACACAAATGGTATGTAAATGGCGTCTTTGATTCTGTTTAATGTATCAGGGGTACAAGGTGCAAAGAATAAAAGAGTCTTCTCCTCTCTGCCTACAAAGCATTACGGTACACCTTTACAGGACAGTGGACCCCTGCTGTGAGGATAATAGGAAGAAATTGTTTTGCTATGAGATGAAGTGATAAAGGGAAAAGTATAATTTTTCAAAGACTTTTCAACAGCCTCCACCCGTTCCTTCTAAAGCTCATGAGAGAGAAATAGTGGAGCGCTAATTGAGTGATGGCTGATTGTTGAAGTGTTCATCTTTGATGTTTCTCTTCTTCCTCTTCTTTCTTTTTTTTCAGCACATCAAGAAAAACGGTGGATGTTTTGGAAGGGTGGGAATTGGCATTCGCAAATGTTTTCATGTTATTGATGCGCCCCTCCTGATTTTTTTTTTATTGGGGGGGGGGGCAGCCACCTCTGTTGACAGGCATGTAAATGTCATGTGCTATCATTACTCAACCTGGGGTAGGATCCCTACAAGGATTATTTCCAGAATGGGAAATAATGAGGACCTCCTTTTCTTTAACTTTTCAGTTGGACAGCCCCTTATAAGTAATCTAAAAAGTATATTTGGGAAGAATCTCTCTTTAAAAGGAAATTCTGGTATTGTTTATTTCCTCGTGTACAAGACCAGGGAACCAGAGGAGGGGACCGCAATGATTGTAAACAGTGTTTTATTGAGTTCAGTGCATGTTATATAAAGTCTGCCAACAAAAAAAGATTGGTTTGCCACATCCCTGACAGAAACATTGGGGTGTGTGTGTGTGTGTGTGTGTGTGTGTGTGTGTGTGTGGGTGTGTGTGTGTGTGTGTGTGTGTAGCTACACCCTGTCATCTCAGGTGGAGTGTCAGAGTGCGTCTGTGTTGACAGGAAGCAAACCGCGCGGCCTGAAAGTTTTGGAGTACCATCACAGAAGCAGCCTGATGTTATTTTAAGGCCAAAATACGCAGCTGTTTGTTTTTTTATGTTTGAAACTGTGTCAACGAAATTACACGTGACACTTGACAGGCTACATTTGGTCAAGAGACTTGTTGCTTAACCATTAGTGTTTTAAGAAGAGTCTGTTCAGAGCTCTCTCTCTTTGCGGGGATCTTTTTGGTCTGAGATGAGCGTTGGCAGGCAAAATAGGAAAAAGGAATCCAACACCAACCGTGTTTGTTTCCGAAGAAAAACTTTAAGAGCAGAGAGACCAGCTGCTGAAGATAGTACAGCTGTTCAGTATTAAAAAACCAAAATCTTCCATGTGTACGGAGTTGGGCTTTAGACAAAGCTGATAGGTGATCATTATAAGGGATTGTTTAATCAAAGTGTGAGTGCAGGGGTGTTGAATTTTTTTTCCTGATGAATCCCAAAGAGAAATGAAAGACGAATAAGAGCTAAACAAACTAAAAACAAATGGGCCTCCATGATGATTGATTCTACAATGTTGAATGTTGGAGACTCTTTTGTTTTTCATGTAGAGTACATTTATGTTGCAATATTTATTTCAATAATAGCAGTGAAAGAGCAGTACAAAATAATTTGGGAGTCAGAGTTTTGAAAAATACAGGAGAAAAAGGAGGTTCTGTGTGTGCGTGCGTGCGTGCGTGCGTGCGTGCGTGCGTGCGTGAGTGCGCGTATGTTTTACCTCTAATGGATTCATCCCAGTGTGAAGGGATGGCCTGCATCATGTCTTAGCTTTAAAAAGTCATGACACTGCACAACTCTGAAGGCGCCGTTCTCTTGTCATCTGGCAGTGAATGAAAGTAAGAGCAGATGTAAGAGCAGACTCATCCTTTTGGCTGATGTAAGGTCCTGGAAGCCATAACTTTTCACTGATTTAAACTGAAGCACAAATAGTGGCTTTGGAAAACGACATAATGTGAGTCTACTACCCCCCCCCAAAAAAAGAAAAAAATTTTAAACATGAAGCAGGTTAGTTCAGAACCTTAATTGTCCATTTGTGTGAATGACTAGCATGTATTGGTGTATGCAGTATCTGTTTGTATCCCTGAAAATGATTGCTGGGCGGCCCACTTGCCCAATGTCAGTAGGGATGGTCTCCAGCCCTAGTGCAACACCCTAAGCCAGACAAGCAGTGTTGACAATGAATGAATAAGTAAATGAATGATTTCAACTGATAGACAAAGGCGGGTCAATAGTGTCAAGAACCTATGTTGTATTTTTCATTTAAGCAATAAACCCTTTAGCCAAAGTTCCCATTTCCTGCAGAATTAAGGGTTTGAGCCTTACTTATATGAATATGACCCCAAGATAGCATATTGTATTATTTGTGTGTGTGTTGGAGTGTGTTACTGTGTATTTTGCCAATGCAATATTTAAGTGGAGCAGATCGTGAGTGGTACATGTTCTCTTACCCTCGTTATCCTCATTGTCCTCATCATAATCGGTGGTATCAAGGAATAATTTTGACATTTTCATGTCTGAGTAACTTCTATCATCTCATTACATCTGAGATGTTCATTCAGATACTGTTGTATCAAAGAGTAATATTACACGCACCCAAACAGATAGAGTATTCCTTGATTTATGACCTTACCATTTCTATCACAAGCACCTTCAGCGGATATCTCTGTAAAAAAATGCATTCATCTACTCCCATCCTAAAGGCTTGGTTTGCGCTGGTTAAGAACTCAAGGAAATGTGGAGAAAGGCTCGATTTGCCCTCCTTGCACTGCAGCTACGTTTCCTGATCGATCATTAACCTCACCAGATACCTGTGAAAAGCTGCAAAAGCTGTCATTTTACTTGTCTTCTGGGCAGAGCATTTTTTTACCACTGCGCACGAAAATATCAGTTGCATTCAAGAAGGTTGCATTAAACTAGTAATATCACTGCAACTGCGATACAGCAGGAAAAATGTTGTTTGTGTCACTTACTCTTTTCGAGATTAAGTCATATATCTCGTCTCACAGAAAAAAAAAAAAAAAACATTTTCCTGATTTTACCATGTCTGCTTTAGTACCGCTTGTTTCCACACTGACGGAGACGCCGTGTGACTGCGCTGGCAGCCCTGATCCAGCTGGGCTTGACAGCAGAGCAGAAATGAAAGAAAGAGATGGAGGGATGGAGTGGCGAAAGCAGAGTGGGGACGGGGAGGGGGGGGTGAGGGATGAGCAGAAACGCACACTGGGTTCCTGCTGTTCACAGCAGCAGGTGCAAGGGAAAGGAGGTTTGAGGGTGGGGGGGGTTGAAGGACGGGGTGCGGGAGGTTTTGTATAAAGGGGAATCATGTGAGAAGGGGGAGTTTGTGGGGAGGAGGGGGGCAACATATGGGTAGTATTCACTGAATCAAACTCTGTGCATAATAAGCCAATGAGGTTGAGTCCCTGCATGGGTCCCAATAAATGGAATCACTCTTTGAATTCATGCCACTATGAGCTTTTCCTTCTGATCCATTGAACTTAGTTTGATGATTCTCTGGACTGCAGGGGGCAGCAAACAGCAGGAGGCCTCACAGTAACTGTTAGCTGCCCTCTGCATGTCAAGGTAAATATGGAAAAATTGTGGCCTTCGATCATGATGGCATATCAACAAATAGGGTTGGTTTGACAGTGAAGAAAATTTGATATATTTTCCTGTGAACAGGCAAAAGTAGCCAAGGGCGAACCTTTTTTATGGGTTGTTTTGTTTTATTATGCCTCAAAATAGGATAACTAACAGACTGAACTATTCTTTTGCCTCCACCCCCCTGAGCAAGCATGTGCCTTAACAAAGATTTCTCAAAAACCCCAGAGTAGGGGGAGATGGAGCGGGGGATATATCAAATTAAAGAACATCAGTCTTGAGGAGAAGCATCTTTCTTGAAGACTGGGCGTTGACAGACAGCGAGAGAACAGGCAAGGGAGGATAGCTGAAGATCTCAGCCTTTGATGAGACATAACAATATCCAAATCCCCGACCGCCTCTTATTTAAGTTACTGAGGACTCTAAAAGAGGGAAGTTCTTCCAAAGTCGCTCAGAAGCTTGTGCGCTTAGGTGAAGGGAGGGAATGGAGGGAGCAAGAAGTAGAAGGGTGGGGGAAAGAAGATAATGTTTATGCATTAGATTTTCAAAGCACTTTTTTCTGCAAGGAAATTCAGATTCAAAGGTGTACTTCTTGCAGGAAGATCTAAAGGATTCTTTCTCCCTCTCCCTGTTATTGCTTGAGTGACAAAGTCTCTGCAGCTTAGCCAGGACTCTGTATGCACATGGTAACTGAGCGTGAGGAGGCACTCCATTGCTACAGTATATCCACTGAGGGAAGTGAGTGATGTATAACTGTATATATTATATATAATATTTTCTACGCTCAAACTACACATTTGACATCAAAGAGAACAGTAACGCAGAAGTAACACCTTGGCTACGCAATCAATTGCTACTGTTAACTCCAGTCAAGCCCTCTGCCGCCCACAAGTCACATCACTACGCTCACAATGGAGCCTGAACTGTGTGCCCGCGCTTATCGCTCCAAATTCAAACTCATCGGTGCAACATTAGCTGAGACTTCTGCTAAGTGTAAGTTTGAACTTCGTAACTTCAGAGGCTGAGCACTTTGAAAGAGCTGAAGGAGCAGGGATGAGAGCGTGTGTGTGTGTGTGTGTGTTTGTGCGAGTGTGTGTGCGTGCGTGCGCAGGACCGGATAGTTGCTGAGCGCAGCACTCGTACATACGTGTGATTAAAAATTCAAATGAGCGCCTTTAGAATCGATGGAAGGCTTTGAGGCTCCGTAATGAGGCTGATATGTGAAGTTTAAACATTCGGAGCTGCTGGATGTGCCACCGTGGAAAAAGAGACACAGAAAGGGAGGGAGGCGAAGAAAAAGGGGAAGATTTGTGGCTTTGATGCAGGGATATCACCGTGGGGCATGGCTGGTTGGCTGGCGCAGGCTGGTCCCAGGATCCGGAGCGCTTTCAGAATATTTGCAACGTTACCCAAGACACCATTTCGAGCAATCTTTCGCCAACAGTCCAGGACAAACTGGGAGGCGGAGAGGTTTGGTGGGGGAAAGGGGAGGGGGCGGGTGAGCGGAAGTAAAAAGTAATGACACTGTGGAGAGAGGAGCGGGATTCTGAGACCAGTGGTCGCAGGGGAACAATGAGGGTGAAGAAGAAGGGTCCCCCTATCAGTGTACCTTTCGAATGGAGACAGACTTACACGTGTGTGTGCAAAGACACACACACACACACACACACACACACACACACACACAGGGCGACCAGTGAGTGCAGGGTGCTGAACTGGGACAGAAGGAAAGTATTGGTTCACATGCTAGTGTGTGTGTGTGTGTGTGTGTGTGTGTGTGTGTGTGTGTGTGTGTGTGTGTGTGTGTGTGCGTGTGTGTGTGTGCATGCGCACACGTCTACTTCTATCCTTGGAACCAGTGGGAGTCTAGTGCCACTTTGAACTTGCCTACCATTAAAAGCCTGACAGAGTTTTGAAGAGGCCTATTGAAAGGGAACCTGTGCATTTATGATGTAAATGTATTTTTTTCCAACCCTTTTCTTCCCTCCCTTCTTTTTTTTTATTTTGACAGCCTTTGAAATTTATCATATGCACATCCAATTTAGCAGGCAGAAAGGACTTCTTTGGCCCCCCTTTTTTTCTTATTCACAACAATCAATTTTTATATCAACTTGAAAGGACTTAGCAGAATATTTTTGCTTGATTTTTCTTTAATGCGATCATCACCGCCTCGGTCGCTCAACATGTTGGAGTTATATGCTTTTAGTCAGGTAATTTTCTGTCAGCTTTACTCTCATAACTGAGTCCTCATAGGGAAAACAAGCAATTTATCAAAAGGACAACAATACCTTCAATTGCCTTGTATTTCTCTGCTTTCACTTTAAACTGTCTGACACCAATAGGTTTGAATGTTTATATATATATATATATATATACATATATATATATATTAATTTCAAACACACTTGCAGCTTTAGATTTTTTCTAGTTTAGAGGACATTGATGAGACAGTCAGTGGTAAGGTGTCTTAAAACAAGGACATCTTGGTATCTAAGTGGTATATAATCATATATTCATTTTGAGGATTCAGATATCTATATATAATGCAACCATCGGCCACTGTGTACGTGCTTAGCTAATATTCAGTGCGTTGAGTGTGTTGTATCTTTTTAAAAAGGTACATCAAATGCTTGAATATCAATGATGTGTCAAGTGTTTTCCGTCACCCTCTATTAGAAGAATATCGCAAAATGTGTTTCAAAAAATTGGCATGGCTTATAGAAACAGACAGACACACACACACACACACACACACAGTGCTACTTTATAACTTCATTCAACCAGGTGCAAAAGCAAACCTCTGTAATGCGGTGAAAAATGTTCCCCTCCTTAAGGCACGGGTGGATTGCGTAATCGATACGTGAACAAGAGAGAGAAGGAATTTAGTTTGTTCAGCATTCACTTGCAGTTTCCCTTTTACTTCCTCCACTTTGTAACATGGAGATTTACAGTCAGTATTTGGTCCTATTTATTTATCTATTTATTTACTTTATCCAATTCCAAACGAAAAACAAATTTCTTTTTTGCTTTTTGTCAGAACTCCCCTGAGAAGTCACGGTGGCCCCAGCAAATCCAATTTATCATTATTTATTTTGATTGGTGTGAAATAACAGCCCCCCCCAAGGTTTGTTATTGATGCCCAATCCCCATTTCATCATTGCTCTGCTTTTCTTTCCTGTCAATCAATGTTTCCTTGATCTCATTCAGCTGCATAGATGAATAAATGATCCCAATCATTTTAGTATTTTAAATTAAATATCTATATTTAGCTCGCTGTGAGTGTTTTTCAGTGTTTATCAGTAAGATTAGCGCCACCATGGCCTGATATGCTACCATCCATCCCTTTTACGAATATTTCAGCAAACTTAACCCTGAAGAAGTGCAAAACTCCATAAGACACATGGAGCACAGTGGCTGACATCTACTCACGTCAGCGACAATATCATTTAAACAAAGTATGTAATGAATGTAAAGATGCAAATTGGTGTCATTGTTTTATCTTTTTAAAGTGTTAAACAAGTATTATATTTATCATATAATGAACAGAAACACTCCGACTGAGACTCAGTTCTCTGTAGATTCCATCACTGATCATGTTTGGATTTGTGTGGGAGTGAGTGTGAGTTTGGATCTGGGTCAAAGCCGCGAGCAGCGGACAGTTCGTAGATAAAGAATCAGAATGTTAGGGAGGTGCCGAAAAACAGCCGGTGGCCTGAAAACAATTCACTCACATTCACCACCTGTCAGTGAACCCCCCTCTTCCTACATATCCAGCCCAGATGTGGGCATACACATTAGGTGCAAGTGTTACATTGTCGTCAGCCTCTTTAACAGCAGATGAAATATTTTGACTTCCCTTGCATCCAGGCCCAAACAACCAGCTTGTGAACATTCTTTCGAGGGGATCTTGAACTGTCACGGTGGGAATTATACTTGTTCAGTAATTCTGAAAGCAACAGAGCAACAAGGGGTTGGACTTTATTTCAAGTCTTTAAAAACATTCAAACACACGACAGGATAAACAAAGCACGCAAGCTGATGTTATCACTGCAGGATTACTATTTGCTGGCCAAAGCTTTCCTGCATTCTTCACATTAAGCAGATTAACTATATTTAATATCTCTAATGGCAGGGATCCTCAAGTTAGGTTTGTAAGGCATCTGTTAACACTCTATGAACATTTCTGAGGGTCAGGTAAATTAAGCTGGATTAGATCTATTGAGTTTAAATGGCTTGAAAGTCTTCTGAACAATACACTGGACTGATAAATTGCTTGCGTTTAGAGTTAACTTGAGAACAGTCGTGTCAAAAAGCTATATTCAGCAAAAACCCCAAATGAAGCAAGACGTCTTACAATGAAAGGCCATGCCTTCAAGGACATTCAGAAACAAAGTCTGCCTTCTACGATTTCAGAAGCATTGCCAGTTTCAGAAATTTAATATTGCAGCAGGATCTGAAGAAACCTATTTCTAGCGGATCAGATTACCATGATAGGCTATTCGTTATTCCACCAATAGACATGCAGTACCAGCCTAGCACTGGTCCAGAAAGCTGCAGCCAGAGTTGAAACTGTGAAAATATTCACATCACTCATCAGATCAGTTAATTTGCTGCCAGAGTTTTAACAAATAACTTTCATATTGTTACTCTTTGCTCGCAAATCACTTAACAGCCTTGGCCAAAAATATTTCTATTCGACCCCCTGATCCAATACAAACCATGCTGACCTCTGTGGTCGGTTAGTTCGGGATTCTCAACCATCCCATCGCTTAGAACTCAGTAGGCCGGGAGCAAATTACTAACTGCGCTGCTGCAGTATTGAACAAAATGCCAAAAGATTAGAAACGGGACGCTGTGCTGATGTAGATCTTACATCTTGGTTTAAGGCTGACCGTTTTTTAAATGCTTTATCAGAATTTTCTGTGTTGATATCTGAAAACTCAAGTAATATTCCTCAATTATGCTGTTAGAAATAAAGCATTTGTAGTTGTAATAAATGTTCAAGTAATTATTAGCAGTATAAATAAATTGAATTTTAATTTATCAAACTCTATATTATTTTATTCTTTTTATTCAGTTAATTTTAGTGATGTCCAAACACTATTGCTTCCCTCACGACAATACACACGGCCACTTTTTAAATAAACCACAGAGGTGAAACAGACACAAAACATAAGTCTCTGGTGGAAAATATCACCAGGATTGTTTATACGATGAGCTTCAAATGAAAAAGAAAAGCTGCTTATCTAGCCTCCATAGTTCCTGAGATTTAGGGACTTAATATGATCATTTGATGCAACGCATCCTTACTGGAACTGAAACACATTGGAAATGTGATAAAAAGAACCCTGAGATTTCAGTCTGAAAACCCAGCGCTCTGCTGGTGGTGTCATCTTAAAGTACATGAAACACAGACTCACATTTTTAGAAAATGCTAATTGGGCTGCAAAGAATATGTACATATACAGTAACCTCTGATGGGAAGACTTTTTCTTTTCCACATCTGTGACTCTGTCAGCAAGAGTGACAACATTTTAATGCAATTATGGTCTGGTAGCACTTAGTCACAAGAAAACACTCCAAATGTTTGGAAACCATAGTGGGGGGGTTTTAAACTTGTGAAATTCACCATTGTAAATGACTGAAACACACACACTGCCACAGCAAAGTTGCTTCGGGCTCCGGGATGTGAATTTGTTACTGATACAGGACACCTACCAAGTACTTACAATAAACCGATTGTTCACCGTTCCAATGTATCGCCTGGAAAAAGCATGGAAAGGGTGCTGTTTTTACTTATTCACGGTTAACATTGAATAGCAACAAACTCAACAGGACACATATGTGGTTTGGAACTCTCCACAATGATGAAATAGTTAAAGGTGTCAAAAAATAGACGAGACGCCACCCTGCTTTTAGTCAATCTGAGCGCCACCTTTGGTACCGTCATAATGTTCTCTCACATTATGTTCAATAATGCACTTACTGAATATGAACATAGGCTGCAGCATTTTGCTGGTTCAAATCACTTTTCCTGTTGTTCTTCCTTTGTTAACTGCAGTGTACCTCTGGGATGTGACTTGGGATAAATTCTGTTTTGTAAATCCCCCTCCCCCTCTGGTGAAATCATCAGGAGATATGAGAACTTCTGTCAACTTTATGCCACTGATTCACGGATAGACATGTCATGGAATTTTTTGTCTTGAGCCCAGGAAGATGGAGGCCGATGATTAGATAGAGGAAGATGATTCACTGTGGCAACCCCTGAAAGGAACAGCCAAAAGGAAGAGCAGAAGGGAATCTCTGTTTTTAGAATGGCTACCGAAGACCCATTTGCGACCCACTAATGCTTTGTCATTATACCTCTAACTCTATAACTCTGCATTTTTTCTTCTGTATTTTCTTTTTTCTTTTTCATGCCTTTGTTTTTATCCATAGCGTATGCATAATTTCCCTTTTATCAGTCTTTGCGCGGGTTATATATCAATCATTCCCTAGAAATGAGCCATGCTTTATCTACTTCAACTTATTATTTGGAGCAAACAGCAACTCGGATGTCCAAGATGCTGCTGAATAGGAAAAATTAGCACACAGTGTGGCAACCATGACAACCAAGCTACAAAATGTGCACAGGCCCCGTGAACAAAGTCACGCAAATCAGTTTTTGAAATGTTTTCAATCTACCTTGCTACTTTAGACTGCAGCTGGTAGTCCCACAGTCTCTTATTTTCCCGCAGAAACAACCAATGCTTCAATTGCATTGAGTAAAACAGTAAAATAGAGTCAAGACGCCACAAGATCTCTGTCTCCTGCTGCAGATACTGGTGTTTGCTGGACCCAAGCTTCACCCTCGCTCTGCCTTATTGCAGTAGTAGCCACCACCCATCTGGTGATTCGTGATCTCACCCAAAAAAAGATCCCAATCATTGAACACTGACAGATTCTGTTGTGATATCTTATAACACATTCATCGACATCACTTTATATTGCGTTTATAACGATGGTGGCTATGTGATATTTGTAGGGGAGACTTGATTTACGTGTGCAAATGTGTTATTATGATAGATTTGCTCTGATAACATTTTTCACAACAAGGTTAAACAAGCAAGTGAATTTCTGTTTCTTCGATCAGTGCGACAGGGCATATAACCCATGCTGAATTGCGCGTAGCTAAAATTTTTCGAGATTGCGTGTATCATTCAATCGCTGTCATCATCATATACAGCAGTTGTAAAAAACAGAGCAATAAACAGCAGTATGGCGGGTGTTGACATTTTCCAAACAAGTACGAGGACACTTTAAGACATGAGGTACCTATTAGAGCTGATGTGTCTTGCTTCACTCGGGGACCACCTATAGGTTGAGAAAGACACTTTGTGCTGTATCCTTCACTCATTCACCCACACACACACACACACACACACACACACACACACACACACACACACACAGACTCACACACACGCACGCTGTGTTGTTGTGCCCGTCCGCGGTGGCTGTGTCTTAATAAAGCCTAATCCCCGCAGTGTGCGCTCTCTCTGTTCCTCAGCTCCTGCTGGTCGTCTGTCTCAAGAGTGCCGTAATTTACTGTCACAGAGCTCCTCAAACTGGCCACCACACAGTGCGCTGAGGGGGTACGGCAGACGAGGTAACACAGATCACCGTCAAAAGGAGGGGGGAGGGAAGAAAAAAAAAAAACAACATTCTTGTTTTTTCCTACAGAAAAAAAAAGAGCTCAAAAGTAATGGGGGGGGGGGTTGGCGGGGGAAACTGCTTTTCACAGACTCGAGCATAGACAGCAGTATGCACAGCCTTGTTTATCTTATTTATTTATCTATTTATTTATTTATCTGTTTGTTTGTTGTTGTTTTGGTTTTTTTTTTCCATAGGAGAGAAGGGTGGAATTGCTTGGCTGTTGTCATTGGTTGAGGCTGCGGCCACACCTGGCATCGCGCGATCGGTCTTTGATCACTTGTCGAGTGAAATTCCGCCACCGGATTAAAAAATGAAGGAGGGGGCAACAGAAGGTGGGAGGGCTCGGAAGAGTGACAAAGGAAGAAAAGAGAGAAAGGACGACTTGTCTGAAATGTAGCTCTGCGTGTTTGGTCCCTTTAATGTTGCGCGAGCCGCCCTGTACGCTGTAATTAAAATCAGCATGAATTGTTGCTACTCTATTCAATCCCTTCTTAATTCAAAAAAACCTTTTGTTTTTGGACCAGCGTGCAGGAAGTTGACTTCTGCCTTGGCAAACCACAAAATCAACAAATTTAATTGCCCGAAGATTCCTTTCTCGCGCTGAAGGTTTTTCATCGCCCGCTCGCCGGCGATAGTATTATCAAAGACAACATTTGAGGGGAAAAGAAGAAAAGGCAGAAATAATGAAAAACCCGTTGAACAACGGAAGAAGCCTAAAATAGTGTGCTTATGAGAGCTCGCCAATTGTTCGGATGATTCATTTAAAAAATCCCTCTGGCTTCAAAGGACCTAAACTTAATCATTTGTTTCATTTTCTCGCAGAATGACAGACCTTGATTTGTGGTAAAGTTCTAACCTCAGAAGTGAAACGATTGTCCAACTAAGAATACCCTACGAGGCACGTCCCTGTTTGAGGTGAGACTTGAGAAATGCGGCACAAATAAGTCTCATTGTTGATCATTTAGGTTGCCGATTGTTATTGGTTGCTCATATACCTAATAAAACATATTAAAAATGCCCAGTTTCATTTTTGAATCAATTTAGCTAAGCCTTTGTTCAACAGCATCGCTCCGCCGATCATTTTGTCTTCCCCTTGAGAAAATCAAGTGTAGCTTTTCAGAAGGAATAGAAGGTAAACAGTATGTGTTTGTGCTTATGTGCTTTGGTAGTCACATTAGAATTATGAGGCAATAGATAATGATGCGTCTCAAAGTAATTGAAAAAAATGAAAAGGGAATATTTGAATGCCTTGTTGATATTTAACTTACAATACATTCCTAAAATAACTTGAATGCAATGTTTGTAATACCCAAATAACCCCAGTTATCTCCTTTATTTGGGAATATATTAAACTACAACAGCCAGAGAGAATTGAGAAATAAAGTGTGTTTCTCATGAGTTGCATGGCAAAAAGTTCATGAACCTTGGACCTTTGCATGGGGTAGTGGCCCTGAGGGCCAGCTGTACTTGAATATTCTGGCATCTGTCTCTATAAACTAACCCTGATTTGTTCCTTAAATAATAGGCACCGTATTATTGGATGGATGGCCTTCTCCGTGACCTCCCGGTGATGCACACTGTGTCATGTGACAGGTGACACACACACACACACACATTCTAGCTCTGACTGTAAAACACCAGTTAAGACCCTCATTCAAACACGCCAGGACGTCCAAACTAAACAGTTAGTGATACCAAGTTAACACCTAGCGTGGGAGCCGTGACAGAGCGCCATTGCCTTGAATGGTGGGAGCGACCTTGGGAGAAGCACAAGGAATTCCCTCCACTTGACAGTTGGCTCTCATCTACGCCCTTAACTTAGCATGTGGTAATGCTGTTAGAAATGTTCGGGATGAGAACTGCAGGAATGCTAATCTGTGCTATGTTTGCCACAAGGCTAAGCTGGCAAAGGTATGTACAGGGAGGTGGTGACAGGGGTGATACCAGTTGTTCTGCCTCCCACCGGGGTAATGGGAGATGAAACAAACCTAAGTTTTCCCAAATATCAACATCTCACAATACCGCTGTACTGGTGACCGGCTTGGTCAGAAAAGGCGGCTGAGAGACAGTAGTCAGGGCCTAGTTAAAAGCCTTTTACGAGGCGCATTACCGTTTTTACATGTAACATCTGTATTACCTCACTGTTTATAAAATTTGCAAAACACGGAAAAGCTTGAGTGGTTAAATAAAGAAAGAAAATTAAGAATTTAGCAGACAGCAGGGGTTCAGGCAGTATTAAAGTGAAGTGTCTAAAGTAAAAATCAGTCCTTGGACGATTAGTTCGACTAGAAGCTTTGCAAAAATAATATCATTTATGAACAATTTTGACAACCGAGATAACAGTGCATGAAAAAAAGCAAAATAACTTTATAAGTCCGGAACTCAATTCTATCAGGTACATACGCTGGTACTTATTGTTAGACTTTTCCCCCCATAAATAAAGTTAGTAATCAGAGCATCAACCTGCATGACCAAAGACCACAGAATCTATGAATGGAGGATTCTAATCACTGAGAGATGACTGCTAATGAGGAGAGAAACAAAATAGCCTACAGTCAGAAGTCAAGTAATGAGACAGCTGATGAGCAACAAGCCAGCCCTGGCTGAGAACAGCCAGTAGTGGGATAATATCATCTGAGGCTGTTTTGTCATGGGACTACCTCATAAAGTTCGGGCTCAGCGATGTCATAACTGCAGCTCCGTCTGTGAGCAGCCTTGGTAAGAAGTGTTTAATGTCCTTCTTACAATGCAAAATTGTGATATCCGAGTAAGCAATCTACCATGTGTGTTTGTTCACACTGCAGGGAATGTGTGACTCGCTGAACCCCGAATGACGCGTGATCTTGTGAAAATACACAAAGTGAGTTCATGTCAGAGACAAATATCAAAGGTATCGTCACACTCGTCTCTGACATTATTTTTTTGTTTTTTTTTTGTTTTTTTTTTGTATTTTTCTATTCATAAGGGGAGCATAGTGGCACAGTGGTTGGCACTTTCACCTCACAGCAAGAAGGTCCCTGGTTCCCCATGACAGGGGATTTCTGTGTGGAGTTTCCATTTTCTCCCCGTGTCTGTGTCGGTTTCCCCCAGGTTCTCCAGTTTCCTACCGCAATCCAAATGCATGCAGGTTCCTGGGAGACCCTAAATTGATCAGACATGTAAATGAGAGGTAAATGGCTGTTTATCTTTGTATGTGATGCTGTGGTTGACTGGCCAGGGTGAACCCTGCACTGTCACTCATTGACAGCTAAGATAGTCTCCAGCCCCCCACATACATTACATCTATACTGCTCTCCTATTATGTATATAAGGGGTTTTCGGTTGACATATCGAAAAGCTATGTCTACTGGTAGGTAATATGTTAACAAACTCAGCAGCCCAGCAGGAGTATCTTCAAAACAAGGCCAAAAAAATCAAAAATAAAAAGGCATTCAACACCAAATTAAAATATGGAGCTAAATATTCACGAATGGCATGTCTGTTCTCAGTCATCCGGATCATGGGGAAATTTAAGTCCAGTTCCCACGACAAGGAGATTACGACAAGAATCCATATATGGCAAACACCTTAATTTTTAAACAACAGAGGTTACAGGTGTTACTGCCTTTTTTTGTTACAAGCAATGGCCAGTGGAGGGTGCGCAAAACCTGTAAACGCTGCACCTTCAGAGACAAAGGAGAGCAATAGCACCACATATTGTGATGAAAAAAGAGACAGCTCATGTAAACCAAATGTAATTAATCATGTTATTTTTATTCAGATGAATTAGTAACATGCATGCATGGATACGTACACACACACACATTCTCATTCATAATTTGAAATCATTAATGGATCGCTGTTTTTGTATGTACACATGGTAATGACCACTTTCCAGCTGCTGAAAAAAAGTTTGTTGGTTTCATATGTTACTTTTCAGTCCACCTGTGAACTAGGAATTACATGAATAGAAAATATTCAAGATTTATAAAACTAATCTTTAAAAAAGTTACACTTAGTCCTGCATGATGGACAAAGCGACAATAATATTCTGTCAGAGCAATGAAAATATATGGGATTTGTCTGAGCTCCAAGAAAAAGTGATTAGGAAATACCCACATATTTAATTACACATTTTAACCTTAAAACTTTTTGAACATCATCTGACAAGTTTGAAGAATGAGTTATCGTCGAGAAAACCATATTACAAGCTTAGATAAAAAGCTTTTGAGTTCGTTATTTGTTTAAAAATAAATAAATAAATACTGGGCATACATTCTACTGTAGAGAATGTTTCTCTTACGGGAGTTAATCAGAATTCTATACTGCAACTGTTCCAGCAGATGGCAGCAGTCACGCTTAATGAGCAGTTTGAGTCCTCATCCCTTTTTCTTCCAGAAATCTCTGAAAATGTGAGGAAGAAAGTGTCCTTGTTTCTCTTTGATGCAGGGCTGGCTCTCTCTGGTGTTAGAATTAAGCATGTCTCTGGTTCTATAAATTTTTTGATCAGCATTTGAATTAATGATTAAAAGAGAAGTACATTTCAGTGTATGTTTTTCTACACGTATCCCATTTCTCGGGAATTGCAACAGAATCAACTCTCGAATCCGGGAGAATTCCAACGAAAAGCTCGGAGACTGTCCTCCAAAGAAAATCAACAGGATGGCTCTAAAACGCAAGCGGTTAAAAAAAATCTAACGATCAAAGTCACAACCCCAGGAAACCAAGAAACTTGATCCTCAGCATAGCCTGTGAGAGACTGTTTGGAGGCAGGAAACTGGTGGTGGGAGGTTCATTTTCCAGATCCACCTGCAAATCGAAACAGTGTTTAGTCCCAGAGGCTGTGCTGGCAAATCATTGAACTTTATCTCATTTAAACATTGATTATAACGTAAATGGAAGGAAAAAGCCATTGTCATCAGAGGGCTGCAGCAACTGACTTATGGCTGTTTAACTTGGAGGACCTGGATTTACCTGCC
The DNA here is from genome assembly GCA_901007705.1 of Fistularia tabacaria. Lineage (NCBI taxonomy): Eukaryota > Metazoa > Chordata > Actinopteri > Syngnathiformes > Fistulariidae > Fistularia > Fistularia tabacaria. The sequence continues at coordinate 17,133 of CAAKHD010013820.1, read as the reverse complement.
TTTGGCTGCAGGCTTTTCCCATGAAGAATAATGATCTCTGTGCTATAGATCTTCGATATGAAATTTCAGGTGATCTAAATGACTTTTGAGTCTGCTAATCAGACTTCATCAGTGACAAGAACAGTTGGAAACAAACTGAAATTGGATTCGAACAAGGTTTCATTGCAAAGAGTCACTGATCGCTGTGAAGAGATTATCGCCATAAAGCAGTCACACAGTTTTAATTCACTAGCTTGGTGATTGAGATTTCAAGAGGCATTAGTGGCATTATTGATATTACTCAATCATTCATTCATTATCTATACTATTTATCCTGCACTCCTGTTGTTCGGGGAGGGAAAGGGGGGTAATCCAAAAATGAATGGGCAAGAGGCAGGGTACACCCTGGATCGGTTGTCAGTCGATCACAGGGAATGATTAATATTTGATAGGTTAGTATATAGCAATGTAAATATATTATGTTAAAGGTTTATTAAAATATAAACTTGTTGAAATTAGTCTCAGACAGAGATTATCATAAAAAAACAGCTGCCCCTACAAGTTTGCAAATATTCATCGGAATTTCTGCAAACCATGAATACAGAAGACACGATGTCTGAAGCTGTTTCATGCACAGAGATGAAAGTATCTGGAGGTTGTTGTATCGTCCTCAGGATGCACATTGACTCATGGTTTGCATAGACTTCAGCCAGACCTTAGATACAGTAGCTTGTACAGCAAGCCCAATAACAAATTTGCAAGAACTGGCAAAGCCAATCCTATTAGCATAAGCAAGGCGAGACAAGTAGATAAGAAGCTCTGTTCAGAGTTTGCATATCAAATTGCTGTTTTGGACCAGCTGTGAATATCTGAAGATACACTTCAGTTGCATCCCTGCCTGCTTCCGCGCCATCAGTGTGACGTGATGTCTATGATTTGTGTACATGCCTTTGTGCAAATTGTGTCTACATGCACTGCGGGGGTGTGGTAACCTCCAAAAGCCCTCTCCACCTCTCCTTGGTTCCATGGGAACCTGCGCGCAGCTAATCCTTCTTTTGGCTGGAGAGAGCTTCTCCAAACAAATCATCCAGCACTAAGACCCACTGCTCCTCAAGTGGGCTTCTGGCTCTCTTTGGCGAGTCTCACCAAAAAACCCTCTCTCCTTTCTTCTCTCTCCTTTCATATGCCTCACATAAAACAGCTACCCACCGTGAGGCAAATCCCCTTGTCTCTGACTCTTTTCTTCCACAAGCAAGGGAAGGAGAAAGGAATGGGGTGTGGATAAGCCAGACCAGCAGGAGATTGTCAAGTTGAAGAACTGAGATGACCTGGTTCGGAAAAAGTGGGGTGAGTATGAATCATGCTATTGAAGGGGTCATTGCTTGATAGCTGGCTGGAGGAAAGTGAGGATTAAGGTGTGATCCTCCATACTTTGATGTGGCACCTTCAAGCACAGTCTAAATACAGTATAACTCAATACCAGAAGGCCAGTCCTTAACAGATCACATTGTGTGTCAACAAGAGAGTAAATATTCTAGCTGATAAACTTTGTCAACCTCGAGTTCCTCTCTGCTCTTGATTCCTGCATTTCAGTCCTCATCCCGCCTGTTGGCATAAACAGCTGTTCTGATGGAAATTGCATCAAATACTGCAATGTTCTAATCATAAGTCCATTTGGGATTTTGCAAACCCTATAGCTCATTATCAGGATATATACTTTCTAGATGGCGTAATATTTGGAGAAATAGTATATTTTTAGGAAGGGCTCTGTAAATGAAATTTTGAAATGGCTTAACAATTAACTGAAATGATATCAGACAAAGCACGGATGACTAGCATGACTGATATCGTCATTGAATTATTCTTGGCTTCGCTGAGATGTTTTTCTGGAATCGAGTCAAACAATTTATCTTCATTTAGTCCGAATGAGTATTTTTCCCTCTTTCTTCCAGAATTAATGTAGATGGTTCTCAGGTCATCCCTGAACTTGCCTCAGGATGCATGGTCCTGAACATCAATCTCCAACCTGGTAAAGTTCTTCTCCCTTGTTTTCATGGGTGGAGCTGAAATGGCTAATGTTCGTGTCACAAGAAAATACAAAACCACAGTTGTTGAGACATTTGGAAAACAAGGTATATTTTAATAAACCGGTCAAAAATGCTATTGACCTAAAATGGGAAATGTTCATGTCACGATTCATACATAAGAGTGTTTTTAAATATGAATTTGTATTTTTCTAACTGTGGGAGGCGGCACAGTGGCGCAGTGGTTACTGCTTCCGTCCCACAGCAAGAAGGCAACCAGTTTGATTCTGAGAGGGGGCCTTTCTGTGTGCAGTTTGCTTGTTCTGCCCATGTCTGCGCGGGTTTCCATCCGGGTTCGGCAGTTTCACCCCTCGGTCTAAAAACGTGCAGAGGGTTCATTCGAGACCCTAAATTGGCCAAGTATGTCAATGGGGGGGTGAATGATTGTTCGTCTATATGTGGCCTTATGAGTGACTGGTCCAGGTTCTTCCCTGACTCTCAATGCCCAATGGTATCTGGGATAGGCTTCAGACCCCTGTGACCCTGAGTGGAGGATAAGCAGTACGGATAGTGAATGAATGAATGAATGAATGACTATAGCTACCAGATTCACACATCATTAAATATAAGGAGCTACTTAGTGGGAGTGAGGTGCCTGGCTCCCTAATGCATGCACAGACAACAGCAGGGCATCCATTGTTTAATCTTACCATAAGGATTGTGGCAAACAGGTGAATTGCTCAAGAAAGTTTTGTGTCTCTAAAGGACCAAAAATATGAATTCAATTTCATGTATAAATTACATGCACCGATACACACACTTCACCAAATTACACACAAGCATACTTATTAAATGAATCCAAATTGATTATTTTTGTGTGTTTTGTAAGTTTTTCTGGTCTCATTATTATTATTATTATTATTATTATTATTATTATTATTATTATTATTATTATTATTATTATTATTATTATTATTATTATTATTATTATTATTTTCCTTTCAGCTCTTCCATTCAGGGATCGCCACAGCGAATCAACCTTCTCCATCTAACCCTATTCTCTGTATCCTCATCTCTCACACCAACCACCTTCATATCCTCTCTCACTACAAGATCGGAAGAGCACACG
>CAAKHD010013820.1:0-13981 GCA_901007705.1 Fistularia tabacaria | reverse complement strand
ACGACGCTCTTCCGATCTTTATTATTATTATTATTTTCCTTTCAGCTCTTCCATTCAGGGATCGCCACAGCGAATCAACCTTCTCCATCTAACCCTATTCTCTGTATCCTCATCTCTCACACCAACCACCTTCATATCCTCTCTCACTACATCCATAAATCTTCTCTTCAGTCTTCCTCTAGATTATTGTTATTATTATTATTATTATTATTATTATTATTATTATTATTATTATTATTATTATTATTATTATTATTATTATTATTATTATTATTATGTGGTGACTTTTTTTTTATTTATTTTTATTGTTTCTTTTAAATCTGTATTTTGTGTTTTTGTATATGTCTGTACACTGTCCTTCAGAATTAGGCCCCTCAAAATTGCCCCCAGGGCACAAATAAAGACCTCTGAGTTTGAATTTGAATTTGATTGAAATGTATTATCCATCCATCCATCTTCAACCGCTCATCCGTGGCCTCGCAGGGGCAGCAGCCGGAGCAGGGAGGCCCAGACTTCCCTCATCCCCAGCCACATGGTCCAGCTCTTCTGAGGGGACCCCAAGGCACTCCCAAGCCAGCCTAGAGTAAATGTATTATCATTATTATTATTATTATTTCTATTATTATTATTATTATTATTATTGTTGTTGTTGTTGTTGTTGTTGTTGTTGTTGTTGTTGTTGTTGTTGTTGTTGTTAATAGCTTACGCTGTAGCAGTGAAATTAACAGGCAAGGGATTTGATAAATAACCCGTCAATAGTACAGTCCTAAAAAATATTTGGATATTTGTTGGAATGTTCTCGCGAGGCAGTTTTGTGCACACATGTGTGTGGGGGGAGGAGGAGGGATGTTCCTTGGCATTTATATCCCTTAAACCCTCAATACCCATGTTATAGTCATTATGTTGTGACCCAAGTTCCCATATGTATCACCTATCATCGATGTTATCACCATCTATTTCTGACCCAGACAGAAGGTAGTTGACATACAGTAGATGCTAAGCGATTGGTTTTAATGGTTTGAGGGTTCTGTAAACACACACACACAAAAACACACACAAGGATGTACTCTATGAAACCATTTCATCCTACACACTTAAAAATTTCCAGAGTGGGGTGCACACACAATATGCCTGCATGCCTCTGTATGACAAGGTTACCCACCCACTCATGTCCTTGAATTCACATGAACCAAGAGAGACCAGAACCCTTTACCCCGAACAAAATTCGCACAAAAAACAAAATGGTCTAAGCAGTCACAAAAAAGGTCACGTGAGTCAAGGCAGAAACACAAAGAGACCATTAGATGACCCGTAAAAAGGAAACACATTTCAGATACCAATTAATCGTATACTCTATTTTACTATAGTTATTTGCACTGAACTGAGCCAAACTCAAAAATTGAAGTAATTGGGCTTTAATAATCCTACTATTAAGAGAGTTGTTACATTTTGCATTGCATGAACTGGAGAAAGGGAGAAAGAGATTTTAACATTTTAGATCAACTTTGATCATATCGAGCCCTAACACATTTGTTCTTCAACAATACATGATTCAACCCTAACCCTTATCCAAGTAGTAGTAGTAGTATAAGTAGTAGTCCTATGTGGTATTTAAAAGATTGGTAGTAAGCCCTGGTAATGTGACGATTTTATAGTTTTACCGTTAGAGACTGGCCAGTGAATGCCCTAACGAATGTGTGTTTGTATGTGTGTGAGTGTGTTTGTGTGTGTGTGTGTCCATTCTGTCCATCTAACCTTTTCATAAAATTTTTATAAAACTTTGTGCTCATAAAAAGGAAAAAATGCTTTAGAAACTGAAAAGGAAGAAAAAAAGGATTTGAAAATATTGGATTTTTAAATCAGTCAAATTAAAAAGTGATATAATCTCAAGATTAATTCATCCTTAAATGATAGCCTCACTTTAGGCAGGAGTAACTCATTTCATTGGAAAAATTGGAAACTTTCTCGCTATTAAGCAATTATTAAGGGATTATCTTTTATCTCAATTGCTGCCTTGGTTTGAAGTACAGAATTTGCTCTAGTTCTCTCAAGTAAAGATTCTTTGTAACGTTCAAAATTGTCTCAGTATTGCATAATTTGACAAGCTCTTAGGTCTGCATTTAAGATTAGGGTTGTTTTACTGCAAGTATGGGGGCAAACTTTAACTCTACATCTGTTTTTCCTGTTTCATGTGTTTTGTGTGGCTCACACTTCTTTTTTATCCTCTCCTGTTAGATTAGATGTGTTATTCTTCCTCTATCTTATGTTTCAGTTCCTCTTGCACGCTTTTCAAGACGCATGATTTTCGAGCACATATCCTTCACTCTGAACTCCGTTTCTGTGCTCAACAAAGAAACCAAAAGTTGTACTTCAGCAAAGCATCTGTTTGATGTAAAGATTTTATTTTCCCTTTATTTCCTTAATTTCTTCGATCAACTGAAGAGCCCGGGGACAGAAGATGTGTTTTCATTGCACAGATTGGAAAACTGTCGTACACTTTTAAATTTCAAATGTCTTTTCCTCAATATTTTTATTGCAACACTGTAGTGGTGAAAGATAGCGGGGTACTTTTTAAGCTGTAATTTCCTACAGGTATATGTCACCATAACTAATTGTCAATGCAATAACAAACAGCTATGCCATAATACATGATAATATAGTACCAAATTATTGAAACCTTACTCGAAAAACACACGAAAATATAGATGATAAAATATTATTTACCAGGTAGATTTAATAGAAAATGACAATATTAGAATATTATTTGTAAAAATAAATGTCTAATTCATGTAAATAGTTTTACAGGTTCGCTCTTGACCTTCAAATATAATTTATTTTAGTGTAGTTTAATTTTAAAGTACAAATAGACATACTTCTTTGGATGGATTATTATTTATGCACCATTCTGACATATTTTGATAAATACTGGGGATAATGAGAATTTATAATACCAACTGGACCCTACTGGAGTGGTGCCTTGTTGATCATTATGTGCTAATCAAACAATAATTGCATCGATATTCAGTATTCATATGGATAGTTTATTGAGGTGAGATTGCCGATGAAAAAATTAAAAAAATGTTGTCTATTTTTCAGTAAATCCTCAACCTCAGTCTAACTCGGGATAAACAAATGATATCTGAAAATTATATGTAAAAATTCTAAATTAAAGTTTATTCAAACTGTGTTCAGAAAATTAAAAATATTTTTTTATTACTATCCTTTTGAATTTATCAAAACGTATAAACTCTCAAACCACTTGAGAACCAGGAACACACTATAACATATGGTTGCCTGTACAGGCTTGTTTTATAAATATAACCACTTTACCTTTTGGAAAAGGATTGTGATATTTACTCATTGAAACTGTAGAGCTCATGATTTTCTATGTGATGTCCCAGCTGCTCTGGTATACTCATCAATCAATAGAGTACATTCGAAAATATTCATTCATTCATTTATTCATTCATATTCACACAGCTTATTCTGCACTCAAGGAGGATCTTTCCCAGCTGTCACTGGGCAAGAGAAACAAAACCAGTACAAGGTGTTGCTTTGGTTAATGCTTTATTGGCAGAAAGAAAGATGTGTGACAGAAGAAGATGAAAGCAGTTTGATAAAATCTATTTGAATCAAATTTTTGTGCCGAAAATAAGAAGTCCTTTGAGTTACTATCTGTGAATGCAAGACACATGAAATGAAAGAACAACGCCAAAGATGCTGCTATATGAGGAGCTGACCCAAACTTGGGTTCCTGTTCAGTGTAGGATGCAGTCTCTCGGTCTGGTTGTATAGCCCCCCATTTCTGGAGTCAAAGATCTTGGAGGACTCATGGAAGAAGCTACATAGTCTTAACACTTATGACCGGCGAGACTGGGTGCACACATTACTGTGTAGGAGAAGAAAAGAGTGCCATGGTTCATCATGCAGAACATGTCCTGTCTGCCTGCACTCAAGTCCAATGACCAAGAGCCAAGATGATCACTGTTCCAGTGGGACTCTTCATCATAAACATCCAGTGTAAGCTTGTCTTTCATGTCAAGGATGATGGGACCAAAATAAAAGTCTTCTTGCCAACTTGGGTTGTCATTGTTACCGATGATGCTGGTGTGATAACGTTGATCACCGTATTTCGCCACTACCGACCCATCCGCCTGGGTAAAATGGTTGCCATAGAGCTCCCTTGCAGAGAGGTTAAAGACTCGTAAAGATGCGTGACCTTTTCCCTCAGGACAGCAGTTGGCTTGATGTTGCCATCACTGTGGTAAACGCATGCGCAGGGATCCCGTTTGCCACCTATTTGTCCAATCTGACAGGTTTCGGAGCATTTTTCAGCACCGCATCTTTAATGATATAATTCTTCCCCTGGCGCTTCACTCCTTCAGCAGCAGGGTGATTAAGTGGCAGCAAGGCGTGCAAAGGTTTTAACTTGTATAGAACTAAATCAGGCTCAGTTTTCAGCGAGTCAAACCAGGTTAGAAACAAAGGCGGGTCTTTCTGCCCTTCCATGAGTATTTCGATTCCTTTGATGCTTCCCCCAACTGCGTGTGAGTGATGGTCGTTGTATCGACTGCTGAACCTTTCGTCAAATCCCAGTTCCTTCCTCTTGGCTTGACAGTTCTTTGCCATGGCTTGAATACTGGGACCGCTGTTGAAGTTTGCAGAGGCCGAAACGTGTAAGCTATTCTTGACCTCTGTTTCTTCCAGCCCTTCCCTCCATGGTAGCCTGACAGGTTCTTACAGAAGTTGTTTTTTTTTCAATTGCGCCTCCCAGGGTTACGTGTGTGATGTAATGTGTGCCATATGTATCGATATTATTGTTACATAATGACTCTTTTTTTTTTTTTTTAATAGGGAGGAAGGGCATTGATAGCTGAATTGAAATCAGCGCTTTGAGGAGCTTTTCCTGCCAGTCTGTATCTGAAACACAGATCAAGTTACAGTTAATCACGATGTATAAAAATTACTGTTATAAACAAACTGCTTGTGAAACTGTTTCATATCATCTGTCCATGTACAGAATGACAGCAGAAGTAACTACAGTCCTGTTTTCAACTTCTTCAGAGCAAAAGTAGACATTTGGGAGTGGGAACCTCCAAGGCCAATACCCAGTATGATGGAAGGCAAGGAGAAGGCCACGCCAAGCTTCCAGTCATTGGTTACAGCTAATGTTGAATCATTCACAAGACTTTCAACAGAGTCATAAACTGCACCTGAGACTTCCAAATTGCACTGAGGGATGGTTCTCCAGTCTATTATAGCAACCGGGGCCTTCTGCTTCTCTCCTTTTATGTATTTGTTTTTGTAGAGCTTGCAGGTACCATTGCCAAGATTCCATGTTTCGGTGTCGATGACATAACTTCCGCTTCTTTCCAATAGTGACGATGTTGAAGCCCTCACCACCCATGTTGTAACCAGGGACAAAGTTAGCCATTTTACACTCTTGTGGTGTGCCGATGTAGCTGACAGTGTATGGAAGACACAGTGGACTCCTTGCCCACCACAGGAGGTGGACCTGCCACAGGCTTGGCATCAGTTTGATTGAAAGATTGAAGTGAGAAAAGGAATATCAATTTTGAGATAGTGCAGTTTCAGTTTAAAAAAAAAACAACAGCTGATGGTGGTAGGCTGAACAGTTTCATGCAAATGTAATCACCTGCGACTGGCTTCAGGAAGGGGGGGAGGGGGGTTTGGGTTAGGGTGATAGTTTTACTTCCATCACACCCTAAAATTCTAAGAGCAAAAAACTGGACAGGCCAGATGTGGGAAAACTGACTTTTGGGGTAACATTACAACATGTCGAAGCAAGTGTAAAGCAAAAATAGATGTTGCTTATCATTAGAGAAGGATAAACAAGAAACAATCATCTCTAAATATTGCAGTCATCCAGTGTCATCCATCCATTGTTGTTCTTGTTGTTATTATTATTATTATTAGTAGTAGTAGTAGTAGTGGTAGTAGCAGTCGTAGTAGTAGTAGTATTAGTACTATGAGTTGTAGCAGTATTATAATTATAACCTTTAGTTGACCAGCTCTTGTAATGAAATAGAAATCTTAATTCCCAGTTGTGGGCCTCAAAAGTTGCCGGATCAGGGTTTTAATTTTGTGTCCTTTGAGATCATTTTGCATTGGTTCAGTGTCAGTGGGATAGGCGAGGCCCTCTCAAACCTGAACAAAAACTGTCTTTTTCCTAAATATCATACCCCAGAATCATTAAATTCTTTTTTTTTTTTGTCACTGGAATTGATAAAAATTCACTGAATTGTGTAGAATTGGAATAATCAATTTTTATCACACCTTCTGTCAATTTGTGATTTAATATTGACTCTGTACTGCATTTGTACCTTTCACATTTACTGAAAGACTTTGTTATTTCAAGTGAATAAGTAGTAAATATAATGATAACTTTGTGTATTTTCTTTGTTAATGCCAGGTGTCATACAAAAAACAAAGAGCAGCGACAGCCATCAGACTTCCTGTGTAGTATGATAGGGCCATGCTTTCTGTCGGAGTTGCATATTTGCAGATGCATGAGTAAGATACGTGTACTGGTTTTGTGAAAATAAAGGTGAAAGGTTGCTGAATGAATCACACAATTTGCTTTTCTTATGTCAAACCACAATGTCACACATGTTAATTTTTCTGATTTTACAGAATTAAAAAAAAAAAAAATTCTGATTTTACAGAATGTTTGTGAACACGCTTCTTTACTTAAATGAGGAAGCTTAATTTTGCTGAAAAAGATAGGATTATTTGTAAAAAGGATAAAGACTGCATCATCAGGGTTGAACCTTTCTGATGTGTTAGAACTGCTTTCCATTTTAGTTTATAAAAATAGGCTACCGTCTAGAGACATACCACGCTTGCTCTATATTTATTGCGATGTCAGTGGTCTTTCCATAAAGATGTGGAACTGGAGTCCAAACTGACTGAAATGTGTGAAGCCAAAAAATGTCAGACGCTGTGTAACAGATAGTTGCTTGCATGCTCTGTTGTAATAAAGTATGTTGTAAAAGGGACCTTTAATTGGTAAAAATAATTTCCATATTTGTTCTGAACCGACCACGTTGCAGGTACCTCTGCAACTCCTGCTGCTACTGCTCTTTGAAAACAACATGCAAACTCGTCATGTTTATTTAGAATTTCCGGGGGTTTTGAAAAGTTGAAATTCCTCCAGGGGCACCACAATTAGGCAGAGAGGTTACTAATATCCTGATGTTTTGCCCGTTTTCTTTTTTTCCTTTTTTTTAGCATCACTTCAAGATCCTGAGCACAAAGTCAAAAACAATTTCAACACTTAATGTTGCTAAAAATCTGCAGTTTGAAAAACAGTTGAATACAAATCTACAAGAAATGTATGTAAAATGTTATTTTGCAGTGGCAGACTGCTAACATTTAGCTGTCAGTCTGCCTGGAATGCCCACCATCTATACAGCTATAAAGGAGAGAGCAAATGTGCATATAACGAGTAGAATTAGTTAGAATTAAGTTGTTTATCATGTGGGCATTTCTTCCCTCCTGACATTTTGCTGCTGCAACCTCAAAAAGGAAGTAGGTGAGGCTTATTTTGTGAGAGTGCTACAAAACAGGTGCAAGGTTGAGGTCATAATTTAAAAACAAGAATGGAGGAAACCCGGTGAAGACTTTATAGAAAGACGTGTTGTTTTTTCATTTGTTTTTGTAATTCAAGATGTATGCTTAATGGGTGGTTTTTCAATTGAAATGTGAAATTCTTAAAAAGGAAAAAACATCAGTCACTTGGGAATCATCAGTTTCTGGGAATCATCAGTTTCAAATCATCTGTCGGTTGAAGTGGATTGTCCCTGTGCGCTCTTCTCACCGCAAAAGTGATATTTTGGAAGAAGTTCATGATACCCTCTGAACCAATGGATTTTTAATTCAGAGGAAGCGTGTCTGGCAATTTCTCTGACGAACACAAGATAACTTTGTCTCTGGGAAATATCAACTTGAACTTTGTTGCAATGCCTGTGATAGTGCTAGAAGCCAAAGACTTTGCCAATCCACTGTTTTGGGTACGGACATGTGAAGTCCTGGCCAGTTGTACTACCTTCAGTCTGGTGAGCTCTCTGGATCCCTCAGACCTTTTCAAAGACCAAGCAGACTCACAAAATCTCAGAGTCTTAAGGATCTACTTCATGGTTACATGGTGCTTCTTCTTCACTGTTTCCCTCCTCATTCACATTATCAGCATCATCCAGTTTCACAGCCTCCTCCCAATATCCTGGAAGAACCTCACTGTGACCGTGGCGGTCCTTGGCGCACTGATGTGTCTCAGCGCCTGTGTGCTTTTTTCTTGGATCGTTGTGGATCTTAAAAATTTTAGACCTTTCGCAGTGGCGGCCGCAGTGGCCTCGTGCGTCACATTCCTCGCCTTTACTGCTGAGTCCTATATTCTATGCACTCAAGCCCATGAGCAGAGAGGCTACATGGGCAGCATGCGTGGTCTTCTCAAGATCATCCAGCTGTGGGGAGGCTGCCAGATAATACCGCTGGCCCTGAAATTGAACCACCTGTATATTCACACAGGTTTAGTGTGTGTCTGTCTTTTCATGTCTCTCGTAATACTGGTAGTGATATTGAGTGACTTTGCTGGAAGGTGTCCACTACCTTTTGACAAAATTTTGGCAGGCATCTGTTTGTTCGGAGTGCTGGTGTACATGGTGGCCACAGTGATTTGTTTTGCTAACATACTGAAAATAAGGAGCACAAAAAATGTCAGAAAATACTTAGAGCTGGCAATTATGGAAACAGTGGCAGTCAGTATTACACTCTTTGCTTATACGGTGGATCTTGCTTTCTCTATCAAACTGTTGTGTAACAGAAGCCATTAATGATTTAAGACGACCTCTTTTTGACCAGCATCTTTTGACCTGGTGTTGTTGTACGATCAAGAGAGAATTGATGACTTTAACATTGGATTGTAAATATCAATCTCACATTTATGATATGACTTCTGATAATACTTAATGTTTATATATTAAAACTAAAACAAATAAAAAAGTATGAAAGCAGCGATCAATGTAGTACTATAATGATCTGTAAAGTCTTGTAACTGATGTCAATTTTTTGAGGAATTTGAGAAAGATACATAACACTAATAATGTCATCCATTTGGAAACGTACTTACTTCGGTGTTTAACCAGGTGCAATGACACATAAACATGCAATTATGTTACATTTCTAATGATCAACAGTAGTAATGCTAATGATTTTATCTTGTCAACTACATTCATCTATAAATCAGAAATTTAAAAAAGAATTACTGAACTTGTGAACATATATTATATGTATGTACAGCTTATATCCACAGAACTTCAGATTATCAAAACTCACATTAAAAAGAACAATTCATAACATTTTAGGTCTTTAAACGGTTTCTAATTCATGTTTTTATGGGACGAAAACAATAAACTAAAGTGCTAGCTATACAGTAAATCTGTACATACATCTTCACACGTAGATATACATTTTAATTTTCAAGGTGAGGCTGATGTACTTGTATCTGTTTTTGACACTGCTCGGTCACGCTTTCCTAACAACAGTTACAGTAGATATACACTAGATGGCACTACTTCTATTGGAAATGACCAAATGTGCACTACAGGTCCAGACGTCATTCACAGTTTACGCCCAGAAGTGATTATAATTTCATATGTATTCACGTCTAGGTTCCGTTTCTTAAATGTAATGTGAATAAAATGTAAAATTGAATGTAAAAACAATTGGCATTCAAACATTTTAGACATAAATACATATTCACGTTGAAAGCGTATTGTTGTTTAGAGTGAGAAGTACCTCGAATAAAGTGCTAGGAAGTGCCTAGTAAGATAATAATAAAAAAAAAATAAATAAATAAAAGTAATTAGATGGCATGGGCTGTGTGCGTGTGCCTGTGTGCATGCGAGCACGTTCCGTGCGTGCATTAACCCATTAGATTTTAAGTCCTCACTTAATGAATCTCGTTTAGTAAAGCTATCGATGTTGCTACTACTTTTCATTTTACTGGTTAAATCCCAGTTGATTTTTATCGTGTTTATTGGCCACATCGATGATCACTTATTTACTATTTCCACTGTTTGCGTTCTCCCGTCTGCCGCATCTGCTTCAAGACCCTCTTAGATGCTCTGTCGAAACATCGCTCGCCCAGCATCGATAACCCGCTGATCCGCAGAATCGGGCTCGCTGTGATCGATTGCTCTGGCCTTAACCGAATACTTGATTTTTTTTTTTTCTTTTTTCTTTTTTCTTTAAGGAACTGTACCCAATTAGTTGTCAACAGCCAGACCGAGCCAACGTGCAGTAGGACAAGTTGCGCATCAAGCTAGTATTACCAAACGTGTATTAACGTTTGTCTTGCCGAGGAAATAATTTTGACTCTTTCAAAGACGCTTCTGTTCGACGTGTGCTGACGGAAAATGAAGGACACTCGCCACGGTGAGACACCCATTATTTGTCTGTTTTGAAATAGTTTGGTCAGATAACCTCGAGTAGCACGGATGAAACCTGTTGCTTTCTGTTACTGTACGTCTCATCGCTTTGCATGACACAGAGCAACATTTAAGAACAGAGTCGGTACATTTAACTTCATTTTTTTTTCGCTCACTACCCCGCCGACTTGCCTCGATATAAACAAGTCTTAACTCAAGCTTGATAAGTTTTATTATGGCCCGAGTGTCCACGATTATCAGCCAGCACTTTGTCACCCCACTGTAAAACATATGTTAGCGTTGATGGGTAATTTGAATCGTTACAACTGTTCAGATTCACTCTAAAACTCGCCATCAGTTTAACGTGTAAGGTGCCACTCGTGATGGAAGAGGTTCCTTGTGTTTTAAATCATCGAGATTTCTTGTGTGGTCAATTTGATTTCTCAGCACTACGGACGTTTGAAACATGACCCTGCCCTAAGGCAGATGCAAGTCCCAGGCTGGATCGAATGGCACTGAGGATACAAGGTAATGCACTTTGCCAGTAAATTTGAACTCTTTATTGATCAGTTCCCTGTGCTACAGATGACCCATGTAAGGGCAAAGTCCAGCAAGGGAGATGGATGACTAAAATCATACTGTAGACTGAAGTTCATGGAAAACAAAACCTGAACACATACAGGCTTTTTGGTCTGTGGGAATATAAATACTTTGTGTGTGTGTGTGTGTGTGTTTGCGCGCATATATATATATATATATATATATATATATATTTGGTTGGTACAGTTGAGATAAATAAATTGTTGTCTTCGTAGGACAAACAACTCATCAAGCTCTGGTTTTTCAGTTTGTGCTGGACTGTTCACAGACGCAGCATTTGTAAATATGGGCTGATAGGGTCTTGACAAACCTGCATTTTACGTCTGTCTAATGTCAGAAAACCCACAGATCTCAAGGCCTGGAGTTGCAGTTGACAAGTGCAGGTAGAAGCTTCCGCAAGTGTGGGCTCACCACAATAATTCAGGGGTCTGCAACAGTTCACTAAAGTTTGGATGGTTAAAAGCAATTGCAGGGAGGCACTTTACTGGTTTCCTCGCACACAATAACCTGAAGGTACATTTTAAAGTCTTGAAGAACTTGCTATGCATAAAGATCTCTCCACCCGTCGAATTACCAGTTTCCTTCGTGTAGTTCAGTCTTTCTGACAGGATGACAATGTCTGGGTCTTTTGGCTGTTATTCATTTATCTTTAGTTTAGTGTCTTGCATTGAATTTCAACATTGACATGGTTCCAATTTTACCCACACCTGACCACCAGATGCTTACTTCACTTTGTAGTGAGAAAAGACAAATCCAATTTAAGTCCTACTTTTGTTTGATATTGTCAGTCGGCGTAGAGTCTAAGGTTGTCAAGACACCCAAATCTATTTTTTTTTTCATGACATTTGATGTAATATGTTGTTTGTTTCAGAAAATGTTATTCCATTCATTTTTTAACAAAAAAAATATATAATCCTAATGAAAGGAAATAAAACTCAATCATCAGTTCGCCTGTATAAATTAAGGTGGAAATAAAATAAGACCACAATTCTGATTGTTTGCATGTAAACAAATGCAAATAGAATCAATGCCATGTCAAGTCTGCACCTGATAGGACAAATTCTTCATGGACTGTTCTGTTGTGATATCCAAACCGAAACAGGCATGGAAGCTCATTTGCCAAATTGCCTTACAATTTTGAAGACAGTTCCAGGAAGACATAAGTCCCATGGCTGCAGAATATTGGTTCTTCATTAACAACTGTCTGTGTAATACATTTTTATGTACAGTGGATTGTATTTGCTTGTGTCTTGCATTGTGGGCCAAACTAGATCCATTGTTTTCTTCCACACTTTTTCAGCTGTGGCATTCCTGCTTTGAAGATCTTACTTCATATCTTCTCTTATTGCATCTCAACTTTTTGTCTCCACCAAATTTTTAGAAATTAACTTATTCTGATTTTATTTTAACATATTGTGTCGTATAGTCCATCAGGGGGACAGCTCATGTTAGATGTTTTGGAGAGAAGGTCAGAGAAGCCAGACTGAGATGGTTCGGTCATGTACAGAGGAGGAATCCGGACTATATTGGTAGACGGCTGCTGGAATGGGAGATGCCAGACAGGACGTCTAGAGGAAGACCGAAGAGAAGATTTTTGGACGTAGTGAGAGAGGATATGAAGGTAGTTGGCGTGAGAGATGAGGATACAGAGAATAGGGTTAGATGGAGAAGGTTGATTCACTGTGGCGACCCCTGAAGGGAAAAGCCGAAAGGAAAAGTAGAAGTGTCGTATAGTAGCATGGTATATACACTTTTGAAAACACCAGCAAAAAATGAAAGGCTCAGAATTCTGCACCCCTCCACCATGAGATGAGGATTAAACCTGGTAATGCATTGATATTGAAGCAATCAAATTGTCCAGTTACAGATATTGATTCTAAAATTCACCTGCATTAGGGTTGAGTGGCTAACACAACAATAAATGAGTTACACCACCAGCCTTGAAATGTTTTGTCTGACTCCCCAAGACATTCACAGATGATGGATTTGAAGAATGGGCCCAATAGCAGGCATGACATCAAAGAGCTTGAATCTTGTGAGAATGATAATGGATCACAAAATCCATGTGAAACCCCTGCACATGCCTGCCTGGAAGCAGTTGCTCACATTGCTCCAAACTGTAGACATTGAAAATATTTTTTGATTTGAACAGAATTTCCAACGGTAGATATGATCAGGTGACGATAATTGTATAAGAACTTTCTTTGGCCTTTGTAAGTTAGTGAATATTCTTTATTACAAGTTTCCATGGCTCAATGTGACATCTAATGTCCGTAGCCTATCAGCATATACACCAATAAAACCTAAGTTTAAAGTTGACAGTAGTAATGAATATACTGATCTCTTGATGAAAATATTATTTATAATTGCTTCAAAGTTGCATTTAGATGTTCTAAAGTTTAATGGCAACACTGGGACAAAATGGTAATAAAGGCAGCACAATTGAGGAGATGGGTTCATAAAACAGCTAACCTTAATATAAAAATATTGTCAGAATTGTCAATTGCTGATTGATGAATGCATTGACTGTTTCTCTGCCACAGTAATTCCTCTATTGCCTCATTTAGCATGAGGCAGTTATTAAATTAGAAATCCATCGTAATAGTGGGTGGCTTTCCCAGTGTTCCTTATAATAGTATCATTATCTCTATCCTTTTTTGAGAAGAGCTGTGAACATCAAGCAGAACAGTTTTTGTTGCAGAATTATTTTGAAGGTTGAAAGGAGATGTCACATTTTGGTGTCTTTAGGCAGCATATCCAGTGGCATGTCCAACTGATTCTGAGTGGATCATTTTTTTCATTTCCTCACTGTGAAAGCAAGTAAAAATAAGCAGCCTCCCAGACCTGCATTGAATATTAACTGTGACCAGTTAAACCATTCTTGATTGGTCGATTTTTTTTTTTTGTTTTGTTTTGTTTTGTTTTTTGGCTCA
>CAAKHD010013819.1:9136-41750 GCA_901007705.1 Fistularia tabacaria | reverse complement strand
CCTCTTCTGCCAAAAACATTTCCCCCCTGCACCCCGGCGGGGAACCGGGGTGTTTATATATTTTGGGTACAGGGGAGGTGTTTTGGTGTGGGGGGGGGGGGGGGGGGGGTTAGGATTTTGGAAATGTAATATTTTCACCCTCCCTTTTAGTTTCTGTTGCTTTCTGCTCCCCCTTCCTGACGGAGAGCTAAACATCTACGTGGCAATTTTGGTTCACAGCAGAACATTGGGGAGAACTGCTCAACGCCCCCCCCCCCCCTTTTAGTCTCTGACAGATAGAGACCCACTGCTTAAACTTCCCTGGCTCTCTGCCTTCATTCAGAGCGCTAGACTTTAATCTTAATTGTAGGTTGCTCTTGGATCCGTCATTTGTCTTGCGATCTGACAGCGGGGGATTCTTAAGCTATGAGTTTGTGTCCACAATACTGGTTGAAACAATCCTTGTTATGAAACTTTTCATGTTTGCCGATGATTTTATATTACAAGCATTGCCAAACCCCCGTAACCTCTCGATTTCCCCTCCAGTTTAGGAACATTTTGGTCTGTGGGAGTCTGATGAATAGCGAATGCTGCTGTTTGAGAAAGCCCACTGTCTTGGTTTTGCTGGGGGGGGGGCATTGTCAGCTGAAGGAGCAACACAACGCCGACGTCGGATGTTTGTATTTTAGCGAGGAATTCGCTTTTACGCACCCATTCAGTGGGTCTCAAGGACACCGGCTGGTGATAAACAACAGAACCAGCATGTGGCTCAACGCGGAGAGACACCAGTAGCAAAGACCGACTCGAATGAAGACATAAGCGGAACAACGGTCTCCAGGGTAGAAGTGACGAAGCTCGATATGACCGATGAGCTTTTCGGCCGTGCTCGGTGTCACCATCAGTCATTCGAGTGTAAACGCTTGACGTGATTTGCTCGAAGTGCGGTGGCTCCGCGTTGAAAAGGAGAAGTGGCCAAGTGAAGAGGAAATTGACATTTGGACTCGAGGATTTACAGGCACACTGCTCCTGGATACCAGAGCTTGAATTATGGAAGGTAGCGGGGTCAGTTCCTCGCAATATTTTAAACCCGGGGCTTAGACACGACCAAAACATGAGAATTTCTGTCCACGGCGGCAAATAAGGCGGAAAATAAGTCACTTTATTACCTGCCTCTTCTCCAGCAGTCCGTTATTTCGCTTTCGGGTTAACGGTAATCGATATGACGTCCGCCCACCAGCCATAATCACACATCGTCATCAATAGCCGTAAATGGATAAATCCTTAAACCTATCATTAGTGGGGGCTGAGCAACAGTTATGTTTCTCATCGGTGAATAATGTCCCCCCGTCTGTCAACAGCAAACCAAATATTCTTCAGACACATCAACGTGTAAGGGACGTAAACAAAAATAACATTGTTGTCTGAATGCGTAAGATAAAGACAAACAGAAGTAGTTTGTCAATGAGGTGAAGCACATGAGCACTGGCGGCGGCGGTGGTATCAGTGCCGGCTTCTGGTGATCTCAGCTTTGCGGCTGTGTCAGTAGCTTCCTTTGCCGGAAATCGGAACAATTTAATTTCCCGACAGAAAAAATGGACCGGTACTGCCGGCTATGAGTTTTCCTTCTACGCAAAACCCATGTGTTGATGTGCTTCGCTCAAACATAAGCTCATTGCCAAGGTAGGGGCTCGTTTTCTGTTCCGAAAGCCGAAGGTAAAATACGGCTTGTTAAAAGAAAATAAGGGGATTAATGTGGCATACAGTGGTTAACTCCTGAACTCGGGAGCTACCAGATGACCAAAAATGGATTTTGGGAGAGCAAATGTATGCAAAGCATTTTTGATTGCGTCAGTGGGACCATTCTGCTTTCTGGAGTCACGGGTGGATGGTTCAACGGCGAGGCTATGAGGTAACATCCCATCCCCACATATGCGTTCCACTGCTAATACACTGGTTAGTTTGTGGTTGGACCATGATGATACCATTTGTGGTGCGAAGCTGACAGAAGACATTTTTGTTCTGTAATGAGAAAAGATTCGGTGGCTGGCTCTTTATTTTCCTTTACATTCACTTGTATCTTCTAATTGTGGTGATGGCAGGAATTGTATCCAGGTATGATGTCCGTCATCTATTTATGAGCCCTTTCAAATCTGGATTTCTGCCCCACCTCTCCACTCCAGGAGCTCCCATTCGTTCTTCCTTGCCTTTTTTGTTTGCTTGTTTGTTTGTTTGTTTTTTCTCTACAACTCGCACATGACTTCCATTAGCCAATTTCATTTCAATGTGTTCCACATTTAACGTATTTTTTTTTTTGTTTGTTTTTTTTTTAATTTACGAAAAGACAGATTATGGAGCCGTGCGGCGCTCCAAGTGGAAGTGCAGCCTACGGCCCCTGAAAGATGGTACATGTGAAAGTCATTCAGACGCTCAAACAGCTGGTCGGTGGAAGAAAACTTTGCATTCCTGCCTGCCTGTCAATGCGGTCCTCCTCTTCTCCCTGGCCGCAGTCCCCTCCTACTTCCCCGAGATATAGGCAGTGCTTTAACTAAAAGTTGGAGTCAATCAGAGTGGGATCTTTAACTCCGCTCTCCACTGGGTCTCCGAAGCCTCAGCCCACCACATCCACACACATGCATGCTTGCACCGGCAAACATATGGAGTACTACTGCTTCCTCCTGCTCTGGATCTGTGGCCAGCAGTTAGGTGAGTGGGAGATGATGTGTGGGCGGCTTCCAAAGCGTATCGGCTCGTGCGCGTTTTGCATCCTCGGCTTGTTTTGCTCGCCTTTTCGCCGGGATCCTCCGCTCTCCCTCCTTAAAATCTTTGCAAGAGAGACGTCCTGCTCTAAATGCTAGTTTGTGACTCCAACAACAACTGGAAACTTTGAGACGTCTGCATGAGCAGGAGCTTGACTTAAATAGCCGCGCCGGTTTTCTTCACAAAAATAATATCACCTTCAAAGAACTCTCCCGTGGTGTCGATGATGTAAAACAACAAAAAAAAAAAGGAAGAAGGGATCTTTATTTTTTGTTTTTATGCAGAAGCCCGAGGAAGGGGTAGCGTCTGCAAATAATGAATGACTCTGTGAACAGAATCATAGCCTGACATCTTGACCCCCCCTGGCACCATGGCAGGAAAAGCGGAGAAGCGGCGACTCTTCCCCCGAATGCGTTTTTCTGCCTCGGGTCCATGGATGTGCTCCGCGTCTCATTGGTAACAGACGCAGCTGCTGAAAAGAAAGTTGATGTTATCTTTGCGCGGCGGAGTTTCCAGCGCGCAGAGAGGTTTGGGGTCGCAGCCAGAACTGTGGTCAATTACCAGTGAAATCACTAAAGCAGTGAGACAGAGAGAGAGAGAGGAAGAAGAACACAGCGTGAATATCAGGCGTCTGCATAAGAATACCTCTTCGATATGGATCGCATAAATGAGTTTACAAGCCCAAACTAATAAAACCCGCTGCCCCTGTTGAATATACGTGAAAAACAGAAGTGCTCGACCGCAGTGCTGCAGATGACATCTCAACTTTGGCATAAGTGTACCACTGTGTACTCATATGGTTTACATCCACTGTGTTTCCCCTCCCTTCGTAAAATATTGTATATGATTCCTCCTTGGCTGTGCGTCAATACAGTATTTTACCGGCCCTTTTTTTAAATTATTTTTCTTGTGACAAAGAAGCATTATGTACCCACTGACTCCCCAAGTGCTGGTAGGGGAATCATTAAACCCTCCCCCCCAGAGGCTGTAGCTAAAACTACACGTGATTGAGATATTTCCTGCATTTTTATGAGCGCCGATTTAATGGTTTTCATATGTTACAGTGACACGCGGACAAAGTCACGTAAATTTTTAACGAACCGCAATTAGCCCGGTCAGATTTTTTCGCCAGGGGCGATGCTACATCCCCACTATCGGTGACACATAGGGAAAGCGATGCTATCTGCGCTAGCCATCACGGCGCTGAATGTGCATCCGGGCGGAAACACGGGACGCGGCAATCGCAAAAGCGTCTTTTTCGCTTTTTTATTTCTGAGACACTGTTAGTTGTCTGTTCATTCTTGCAGTCCGCCATTTATCCTCCCATTAGTTGGGATGTGGCAATGCACATAATCATAAAAAAATTACTCCTCTTCATTTGAATGGAGCCTCTGCTGTGCCTTTTTTTTGTGATCTTAATCAAACAGCCCCGTGTCTGAATTTCCGTTTTCGTTTCTCTGTCTCACCCAAACACCAGGGATTAAGTCGGACCTGTGCTAGTTTTCGCTTTCAGGAAATAAGTGGTACCAAATTAGAGGCCGAAATGTTTTTCTCTAAATATTTACTTTGATGCAGGGAATTCGGTGGAACCAAGTATTCTAATTACGCCGCGGCGAGAGAGAGAAAGACCAACCATGTAGCCGAAGTCCGTAGACAAAGACGTGATACTGGGTGTTTTATAAGATGTTTATCAGGCATATGCGGGGGAAGAGGCCGCGTTTCAGTCCCATTTAGTGGATTCCTGGGATTTTTGATAATGACCCCATTAGATAACGGGGTAACCACGTCGGCGGAAACATCTGCGTCAGCTCACAATGAAAGTAGCTATTTTTCCTTCTGCTTTCTATTTTGCCACTTTTTTTTAAATTTATTTTGCTTTCTTTTGAAAATTTAAACAACATCCAATTTGCTTTGCTGAAGCTAAGCTAACTGGCTGCTACGAGTGCGGCACGGATCTTCTCCAACTCTGTCTGAAGTTATTAATAAGTTCTTATGTATGAGAGTTTCTTGGTGAAATACATTTATTTCTCCAATCACAATAACCGGTTTATTGAGAGTTTGAAAAATCCATCTTGGACTTGGATTCAATTTGCCTGCCAAAAAGTCTGGGAAGTTGTTGTTTCAAATCACCGTTTTTGGCAACTCATCTCCCAACAAGGATTCAATAAAAGTCTGGCCCCGAGATCTGCAGAGTAGACGTCCAATCATCAGTCCTGCTTTCTGTCACATAGTAGCAGCGTTGGTAGCGGCGCTCAGTTGCTCACTTACACGCTGATCGATGGATCGATGATTGGCTGATCGATTTCGGCGTTAAAAATAAAAGTTTAATCCACAATTTTACAGAGCCGTCGAGCGACTGAAGCCAAAGACACTGAAAAAGCAGAGCAGACTTGCCATTTTTGGAAAAAAATAAAAGCAAAAACAACTAAACCCCTCCATCTTCATGCGACAGACGCTGTATTTTAGCGTTGTGCCATCTGAACCCATCGGTAGTTTTACCACGGTAAATGACCAGCCGGATGGAATCGGGTTCCTTGTTGGAACTTCTCTCCCTTGGTCTGCAGCAGGTAAGCGGACTCCCAAAATTGGGGTGGTGGTGTTGGTGGGGTCGGGGGAGGGGGGGGGGTTGGCCTGAAGCCATGTTGCTGTTGTCATCTCCTACCGGGCTAGACCTCACTGGACCAGTGATCCTTGTGGTTTCGTTCTCTGCGGTGTGTACATGGGTGAGCCGGATGGTTAGTCAGTCTGCTTGTCTTGCCGGGACATCTCTTGTGTTTCCCATGCTCCCCCCACCCCCACCCACGCGCCATCTCCTCTCCCATTGGGAGCCAGTGATGAAGGCCGCTGATGTGGTCAGCCGGCCAACAAAAAAAATTTTTACAGTCTGTGTGGGATTTCTTTTTTGTGAGAGCGGTTTGTGTGTCGGCACTCCACGCCACGGTAGACATGTGACGCTTCTGCTCTGACCCGCGTACCATGCAAATCTCACAGGTTTTACTGCAGTTTTTATTAATGAACTTACAGTCACTGTCCACATTATACATTAACAGCCCTTCCTCACGGAGACCTTGTTTGAAAACCTGGAGCATTTTGTTGGTTTAAAGGGTTAACAGCTTGTTAAGCATTACCCAATTAACTTTTGTGTATTAGGAACATCTGGTTCTAGATTCCCCACGCTTTCACAGTATTTTCCCTGGCATGGGCCGATGGAGTTTTAAGGTGCCAAAAGGTTTTGAAAGAATACAGCATTTGTCCGCCGTTGGGAATCTTTACAGAGAAAACCCTTTAAATAGAAGCCCGGAGTGGATCGATGGAAAAACAGCGCACCCTGTTGCTCTTCGGATTTATTTAACATGGAGACTCTTCTCACGTCGTTCGGAGCACCGGGCTACTGGCTCCGGATGGGGTCACGCTTTTACATGGACACGAGGCGTACGACAACCGAAATAAACACACGGCCGTCCGTTCGATTCACCATGAACCGTTTTACAACGCAGTCTATCGTGAAATAGCAGCAGTCCGGTTTGTCCAACGCAAGAACGCCAGAAAGTCGGCTGGATTGCACGGCGCGAAGCGGCTGCTCGATGTCAGTGGGGCTGCGGTGGAGCTCCTGCAGCTTGGTGCCGGGCCAAAGGCAGCAGTGGACTAATGTGGGTCGCACCGGCAGCCACCGGCTTGAGGTTTGTTTATCTGGGCAAAGAGGCCGTTATACAGGAAACCCAGCAAGACCCTGACCTTGCATTAGAAGCTGCTGATATTACTGGGAATATAAAATTGCTCTGCCATTTTAGTAGCACAAGATGGAAACTGGATCACCTCCATTCTCATGCTTTTGCCCTGACACTTTTTCCTGTCCCCATCTTCGCTTTCACTCGTTTCTCCGACTATTTCAACACACAAGTTCAGCGCAGACCTGAGTCTGTTACCAAAAGCGCCACCGTTGACCGGCGAGAAAACCGGTTCCACCGGAAAGATTTCACAATTCAGACCTACAGACCAGTCTAATTCAGACCTGACCTACATTTGGAAAATGATTCATGCCTGTGCAAAACGGTCAGGAAACACGATTATTTTTTCATCCACATTTCTGTGCCAAATCTATTTTTGGGTCAATTCTTTATTGTGTTTAGATCAACAAAAAAAAAAAAAAACTTGTTGAGGATGTTTGGGGGCTACCACAAAAAGCAGCTGAACATGTGAACCATTCACGTCGCAGGAAATGAGCAGTGCGTAGGACGTGTCAATATTTACGCGAGAAGCCTGCGTGACAGTGGTCCCCTTATATTGCGATACTGAAGCGGACCAAATGGTCCGTGTTCGCAGTAATGAAGTGTAATGTACTTCGTATGTCGCTGATACACATAAAGTACACATTATCTCTGGATGCCAAGGATTCATCAGGGGTCTTTGACAGCGCGCAGTCCCAGAAACCGAGGTACCGTGGAAGTAAATATTTGGTCTTCTGTTTAGAACACTTATTAGTATCCTTCAGTGGGCAACATCTTGGGAATGCAGATAACTTCAAATTCTATTCTTCTTTTTCTCTTCAAGGAATACAGCTGTTCAGAAAATAAACTCTCTCCATTGGAATGCAAACATCCCCACACCCAAACAAATCTCGGTGTAGTGAAAACGAAGCCAAGTTTACGGAATATTTCTACATCGACCGTAGCTTACGCCCACAGCGGAGTGTAGACTTTTGTTAATTAATGATTTTTCTGATTTTAATGTAGATACCAGTGCAGTGCATTTTTTCGCGGTGAAGCAACATGCTTATCCACTCGTGTAAAGTGGTAATCCTCATAAATCCCCCCCAACAGCAGCACTGAACAGCACTTCACCAGACCGTGTCAGATTTAAGAGCTCACTGTTCTTGTTTACGAAAGGAAGCTCAGCTTAGCCGAGGATCATCTTCGTCAACCAGATC
Organism: Fistularia tabacaria; assembly: GCA_901007705.1. Lineage (NCBI taxonomy): Eukaryota > Metazoa > Chordata > Actinopteri > Syngnathiformes > Fistulariidae > Fistularia > Fistularia tabacaria. The sequence continues at coordinate 34,087 of CAAKHD010013819.1, read as the reverse complement.
ATGGCGAGAAAGTATGTGCGAGATTCCCGCGATTGTAGCTCTTTTAACCGGAGTCGCCGGTTTGAAGGCCCGATATCACCTGCGCGTGACGCCTTTCGAAGAAATAAGAAATACCTTTATGGTCACATTCAGTCATACATGCAGCACAACATCAGCTTCAGTGTCTCGCTTAGCGACACTCGGAGACGGGAATCGAACCAGAAATGTTTGGTTCCGTGGACCAAGTCGAGGTGACGCTTTGCGTGACTCCTTGTTCAAGCTGTTTGTTCCAATGAATGCTAACCGCCTTAGCGCTGTTCAGAGGGTAAGGCTGTCAAGCTGGTACGAGCATGCGAGACACTTTAGAGAACAATATATTGTCTTTCAAGGATCTAATCGGTTTTGACCGACGGCACTTACAAGGTAGACGCCAATATCGGTATGGACTGAAAGCGGGTTGCGTGACCGGGCCAACTGTTTGATATCGAATACCAGCAACGGCGGACGCCAGAGTTTTGCTGTTGTCTACATATTTCCGACACCAGACCGACGTCTGTTGCGGCCAGTTGGTGGTGATTATTAAACAATTAAACCCGGTTTTGGTTACGTCTCTGGTGTCGGTCGGGCGGTATGAAGAGCAAAATCACATACGTGGGGGGGGGCTGAAATGAGTTTCTTGGTTGTGATTGTGAAGATGATGCGCGTAGCTGCCATCAGTCAGTGAAGAGTTCCAGAGAGAGCTACTCCTCGGGAAGTCGCTTAGATATTGGAGTAATCAGTCATAGGAACCAATTACGCTTAGAGCTTCTTCTTTCCCTTTGGGCTGCTCCCTTCAGGGCAAATCATCTCCCTCCATCTGACCCCATTCTCTGCATCCACTTTTCTCACACCAACTAACTTTATGTCCTCTTTCACCCCATCTGTAAATCTCCTCTTTGGTCATCCACCTCAGCAACCTACCGCCCAAATGTTCACTGTCCCTCCTCTGTAAATGTCCGTTTGTGAAATACCTCTCTTCGACATAGTGTCAAAAAATCAGGTGAGTCACAGGTTCTGTGATTTAAAGTTTAACTACTGTGTGTATCTTTGCTGTAATTCAAGACTGTCGCTAGCTTGTATGGGTTTTTCTGCTTTAACTTTTACGCCTCATCCCTTCCTGCGCCTTGTTTACATTCAGCAGAATCTCCCCTGGCAGGGAAAAAAAGGACTCACTTGACCTAACGTGACCCCGGAGCCTCACAGATGGGGATGTAAAAAGAAGCGACGGGGCAGGGGGATGTGTAGCGTGAGGCTCCATGATTGAATAAGCCCCGTTTTTTTTGGACAAAAACCTGCAGAGACGGGGAAAAAAAATAGGGAAAGTCTGAAAGCATAAACCTCAACCGTGTGACTGATACTGTGAGAAAGGTTACTGTTTGTAAGCAGCAACCTCCGAAATAGCATCACATGTTTCGTCAAGTATAAACCCGGGCTTTACTTTCCCTAATTTGTTCTTTCTCATCCCGTCTTATTCGGCATTTGGAGACGATTGCAGAGGTATGAGTCAGGCGATCTTTGATCCAACGGGAGCCGAAACCTGAGTGAAACAGCAGCGATCGGGAGTTATGAAAAGTCTGGAGATGGATAAGCAGAGAGAGAGAGAGAGAGAGAGAGAGAGAGAGAGAGATGGATGGATGGAGAGGAAGTCTGAGTGGTGGGCAATTATGTTTTTTTTCCCCTTCTCCACTGCCAAAAGGAAATCTCATCACCATCGTGTCTTCGCACAATACGCTGCCCCTCCAATGGAAATTTTAAATGGCAAGCGCTGCGCTCGACATTTGAAAGCCATATTGGGCAACTTGGTGATGTGCGAAAATACCCTCAGCACTCGGTATTTTAATTAACAACAGCCACTCAAGCCCCCCCCCTTTTTTTTGTACCGTTTTCCCCGGCGGGTTCGGATGTCAGCGTATGACAGACGGATAAGAGCGCCGCTGAAAAAAAAAACTAACCGAATCACGTCTGGTGACATCTTTTACAGCCCTTACATCAACTCGGGTCGCACTTCGCCGTAAATCAACCGAACGGAGCTTCCCGACAAGTCCCTTTTGGACCGTTTTTTTTGGGACATTTTTCAACTTTCCTCAGCTGGAGTGACATTTTTCGAGCTCCTTTTTGAGCGAGTGTTGATTAGGGCGACTGAAGATCTTTGAGTCGAGATTCAGATCTCGCTAATCATGCCACTTTGGTGTCAGAATGGAGAAAGTATTGGTTACACCGATCGTCATGTCAAAACCAATCTCCAGCTTTAGTTTTGACGTATTTGGACAAATGTGACACGCCTGAGCTTTTTGGCGTTTTCGATTAATTAATTGTATCGCATCCCGTGTTTTGGAGCGGTGCAAACCGGCAGACGGGAACAAAAAACACCGGGGGATTATTATTCTCGGGGGGGTTCTGCAGCTGTTGGGCTTCAGACGAGCCACATAAATAAATGACGAGCAACTTTACTGACTTTTTCTTCTCGTGTCTTTTTTAGGTTTCCATGAGTGTTTCAATATCGACACCAAAAAGCACAGGATCATCAAAGGTCCAAAACAAGCCCAGTTCGGATACACTGTCCAGCAGCATGTGGCGGCGGGGGGAGAGAAATGGTAAGTGGCGATCCGATTCGCCGGTTTCCCCGCCGCCAAATGATTTGTGCCCAAAAGGTGCAGCGATTACATTTCGAAACAAATTTACTAATGACGCTGGTAATCAGCGTGTTTGTTTGGAAGCCAAGTCATCGCCAATTTACTCTTCCAGAATGATCAATCAGGAATCTCAATTCCACTTAAGACCAAATTGGTGAGTCATTGCAGTTGTTCATCAGGGAGTCAAAGTACGTTGGTTATTTTGGTCTGTGACCGAGATCGATGTCACGCTAATGTAGCAAAACGACAGGCCGCGTTGTCGACATGCTCGCCGACTCTGTGCTGAGATGGTGAAATATAGATATTTTCCTTCCAGGAAAGAAAGTGATCTATTGTCCTCCTGCTCTGTTGTGCAGTTTCCTTCTATTAATTGGGCCCTGCAAAACAAACTGCAGCCCCCGACTTGGACACCTTACATCCATCATATTACCTCACAACATAAAGATACTCTCAATCCAGACTATTATTAGGCCAACTGGCACCGTGCGGTGGCCAGAATTAGTTCCTGGCGTTGCCGAAAATGTCTTTGGCAAGCTGTGTGTTGGTGCAACGCCAAGTTCCAGCTGTGTCTTCTGAGTGTGTGTGTGTGTCTAAATCATAGTTCTGTCTCCTATCTTTAATTACACATCTATTTTTTCATCTTCTGCACCGATGGCTTCCAGACGGACTTCACCAGAGGGATAAAATGATTGTTTTTTTTGTCGCATCAAAAGTGTAATCCAGCTGGATTTTTTTTTCTCTCACTGTTGACGCTGCTCTCGTATCCCACATGGATGCTCCCCTGTTAATTCCAATACGTACTCACTCCATTCTCGCAACAACCAACCAAAATATAGCGATCTAGACATGACATCACATGAGCCGCACGGACGTTTATCAAGACGACCGGCTTTATCCGAGGGCTGAACATGTGAATCGGCAGTTCATGCAGGGGTAATACTTTCTTTGTACATCGTTCATTTCTGGTTATTTATGTGAGCTTCTGGGAAACACAATGGCTGCAGTTCTTCAGCAATTTGTAATATGTCTTTCCACTTTAGCTTCTGACTGTGGAGACTAAGTCCAGCGAAGATAAGGTAAGACCAGACAGGGCGAGATGAGGCAAGATAAGAGAAGATGGACTTCAGTCGCCCCTGATAGGGGCGTTCGGGGCTCATTAGTAGACCCTTTGTCAAGGCAGCTGGCCAGTATTAGCTGCTGCTTCCCGCTCAGTGGAAACACTGGGAACCATTTCCTCTCTCGTCCGCAGAAAATTATCAACTTTTAATTTTCTGTGACTCTTCTCAGAGTCAGCCAGCTCACAATTAGTAAACTCTGAGGCTCCCAAGCTGCTGGTGATTTATGCTAATGTTATGCTATGACTAAAGGCGCAAAACCAACCCAAGCTGCGCTGTGGTTTCAGGTCTGTATATCCCTCACAATAAACTTGGCAGCTCCCCCTTAGGCATTTATCTGATTTTGCGGCTCGCGCCACGGGAAAATGTGACAAAGTTGCGGAGGGATCTTCTACCCGGCTGACGTCGTCTTTGAAATTATTTAGGAAACAAAAATACATATAAGTGGTGCTTGGAAGCAGAAGCTAACCGTGTCCCGAGTGGAGAAGTAACCTCGAGTCAAAAGGGACGAAAAAAAAAAGCTTCAGAGCCAGGGGGCTGCATGCTTGGCATTTACCCAGTGTTGGATTTGTGTTGAACTTGGCCGTTGCTTCATTAACTCCAGAAATGTAAGTCCATATATTTGACAACGCCCCCCCCCACCCCCACCCCCCCGGTCAACCTTGACTGGAGAGCACAGAATGTAAACAAACAGCTTTATCAAGTTTCATTGGGCGTCCGTCGCAGTCAGTTATGTAATGATTAAAAGATTATATAGAGAAGAATGGATTCCAGTTTGACCAATTTACATCCAAATGAAGACTCAAACATCTGCTGAATATAGATTCCACAACGCTGGCATCTGTGGGTTCCAGGCTGGGCGGCTGATTGTTTCTCTCTGTTTTGACAAGTTTCTGCAGTCGGCCGTTCCGTAATTGCCAACAGGCCGCGAGCATGTGGGACGCGTATGATTGAACACATCGGCAACGTATTCACGTTCCAGCCCAGTACACATTGCGAGCTTCGAGCCCCGCGTTCTCCGGATGGGCGGAAAAAAAGTACCGACGGAGAAATGTAGGATGCGATCTCATACAGATAATTCAAAATGAATGAAACACAAGTTAGGAGGTTGTAACGACATTTAATCAGTGCAAAAGCATAGTTTTGATTTTGTAATGATTTTCATTCGAAGCCTCGGCGTGACCGCAGGTGGTGCATGCCCCCGTTCTCACCTTCCTACGTGACTTGATTGCCATGTGAGCGGTCGGCCAGCTAATTCGTGGCTATGATTTTCATAATTAACCAGATTTCCTGCTTGATTTTGGAGTTAAACTCCCCTGCCCTGCACGACGAAGACTTGGCGTAAAAACTAGTTGTTTCGAGCGAGGAGCCAAGCGGAGGTGCTCTGGCGGATGCGAGCGGGCGGGTTGGCTGAAATGGGCCCCCACCTGAGTCCGACCGTGGTTCCAATGAGGCAGCAACGGCTCTGAAAAAAACAGATGAGCCTTATATCAAGTATTGTTGTTTTCAAAATGCCCTTAAAACTCACCCTGGTGCAGAAGATGTAGCCTCGTCTACAGGAAATATCTTCCAATCAGGGAGTCACTTTACGCCGGAGGGTCATCGAACACACACTTGAAACTACAGAGCATCACTCTTAAGTTTCCTCTTCTCATTGAGTATGAATAGGCCTTTCTAAAAATTTTCTCTTTTACGGAAAATACGAAAGCTAATGTCCGGAAAAGCACAGTATGAGGTCTCCATATTCAGGAAAGTGAAGACAAATATTATTTTATTAATTAGTCGGCACATTGTTGAATACATTTTGTAGTGTTTTGTGAGGAGAGTGTGTCCAGCCTAAATATACCAGCTGTGACTCATGCCGCTTTTGTTTCCCACACATGCAGCTTTTGGATCTGCCTCGTCCGTCCGCCTGTAGACCATTTAGTCACCCTGCGATATTTTTACATTCGACCACACAGCTGGAAGTGAAGACTCACCCTGTGTGCGCGCACGTTTCCGAGATCCATACGGCCTTAGTGTGGACTGAGGAGAAGCAGACAGAAAAGAAACAAGAACATCTTGATGTCGCTGGAGAAAGTTAGCAGTAGCTTCGGCTCAGCTTGTTTGCGCCACAACAAATAAGTTGCAAAAAGTGGTCGAGCAGTCACTTTTTTGTGCTCATTGGATTTCGAGTAAACCTGCTGCCATTGGCCTTCTTTTGGGCTTATCTGGAGTCAAAGGGGTGTTTATCCGGAGTCCCGTCCAAAACGCCTTCGAGAAGCTGTTAAAAGTATTTAACCCGCAACAGAAGAGTTAAGCCTACGCTCAGTTTGATGCCGCTTATAAATACCTCCCCTCACCTCCCGTGACATCATTGACCCCCTTGGATTCTGGATTGCATGTTCACACTTATGGACTGACTTCTCTCAGTGCGCTTCCCTTCAGAGTGGTAGCCGGAATCCTTAAGAACAGTGGTTCTTAAACTTGTTGGAGGTACCGAACCCCACCAGTTTCATATGCGCATTCCCTGAACCCTTCTTAATAGGAAAAATAAAATGTGATTTTTTTTTTTTTTTCCAATTCAAAACATAGGCATATGCAGTGGGGCTCCAAAAATGCAGATTTTTCGTTGATGGGCTACAAAATATTATTTCTTTAAAAAAACAGAACTCTGAATTAAAAAAAATCACTAATTAAAAATGTATTAATTCTTTACAACCCATAAAAAATTTGTGGTTTATTTTTCCATGCGGTATTCAGAGAAAAATAAAGATTTTTATGTTTGATTTATTTGATATTGGGGTTCAAAAATGCAGATTTTTTGACAAATCCCGATATTACGCAAAATTACTATATATCTTTCGATTATTGTTAAGTTTTAACTAGTTTTTGTTTTATTTCCCTCACAAAATCTTTTTTGAATAAATTCTTGAAATTAATTTTGCTTATATGACGAAAAGAAGTGATGCCTTTGATAAAATACTAAATTGATCTATTATTTCTCATATCATTTCAAATCATACGAGTCAGTTGTGTGTCTTGACCTCCGCCGAACCCCTGAGACTGAGAACCCCTGGGGTTCGATCGAACCCAGGTTAAGAACCACTGCCTTAGAGACTTCGAACTGTCAATCAAATCCACTCTCGTAGCACATTTCACACGTGCAGAGGAATTCCATTAAAGACTCACGCAGACCTTATGGCTGACTGACAGGCCCGGCGCAGATGTTTAAACACTCTGCTTCACAACGCTTCACCTCTGCTTTGAGAGAAGACCCAAGAACCCGTCAACCGTCTCTGTGAATAGACTTTTTCATTGACTTACAAATTGATTTAATCTCCTTTTTTTCCAAATACATTTCCACTCTTGACTTCTTATTTCCCACCGGGAACTACTTGAAGTGTTTGTGTGTTTTTCTATGACTAAGGTAGCATGTTAAGGTTTTCTGCAGAGCTATCTTTTTCTTCAAAGTAAATGAAACCATTGCGTTTTTTTTTGTTTTGTTTTGTTTGTTTTTTTTGTACATTTCTGTCGGCAACATTCGCGCATCATCCGCTCCCTGCAGCCTCAGCACTTCACAAGGGCATTTCTGCTGATGCCGGATTTTTGGATTTGAACAGTAACAGATAGTAAGGCTGCTGTTTCCACCAGCGGCGACGCCAGTACTGCCTATTTACCGATGTTTTTGCAGGTTTACTCGTATCCTTGTTTTCAAATGGGTCTTCAGCGTGCAGATAAAGCTTTTTATCTCTTAATCTGCTCGGTGAAGTGTTTAAAAAAAAGGCAGATTGGTTAACAGTCGCATCTTAGTGAAATTAAAAGGCGGTTCAGGAAGAGCTACACTCAGCGCTATGAATAACAAGAAACACAATTGTGGCCTTTTAACTCCTTACCCTCCACGCTCCCCCCTCAAGCATCCGTGCAGCCGAGCTGTCAGGAGAGTTTAAGCTGTTACTGTCACTGACGCTGCCCACCGCGAGCGGCAGCGCCAAACGCCGCCGCTCTGTCAACTTTTCCACAGTTGTCTCCATCAGCCGTGTGTTTGAATAAGAACAGGGTCGCAGCTGGAGAGGGACTCAGTCGAGAAAAAAAGCCTTTTATGACCCAAGGCTGAAGTAAGACAGGCGTGCTGCTAAGTCCAAAATGCTCCCTTTGAAGACTGAATTAAGGAAACCAGCGGAGTCTGTTCGGACAAGGTGTTACCGGCCTCTTTGGATGTTAGACATCCAAAAACATGGACACAAACAGAACATTACTCAGACTTATTTTATGCTCCTTGCATGTAAAATACTCTTTGTACGTATTCTGTTCACAGTGTAATACATGGAGTCATTTTTCAGCATTCTCTGATAAAACAAAACAAACAAAAATGGTGGATGGATGCAGCCGGTTAAGCTATGCGTCAGTTTTTGATATTCTTTGGAAATTGGTTGTTGTCTCTTAACCCAAAGTCCCTGGTTGGATTCCCAATTCTCAGTGGAACCTTGATGTGCGAGTGCATCAACTTTCGAATTATCTGAGATACGAGCCGCCGCTCGGTCAGTTTTTGTTGGGCCGAGCCGAGGTCTGAGCTACGAGCGAGCGGGACTTTGCGAGCGTTTGACACAGTCAGACGCGCCACCCGCCCTGCAACAAAACCATGGAAAACCATGAACGAGGAGTGCGTGTTGTGGACTCGTCTGTGAAGAGATGGAGAAGTCGGCGGCGGCGAAATGACGTGACAGAGAGCATCATCTGTGAGAAGGCAGGAGACATTTTACGGGGATTTGGTGACGGACACGGCGGGAACGTCAACGGGCGAGACGTCGGAAGAGTCGGTCAAAGACAGTCAGGGACGGTTTGAGCATTTTAAAAATAGGACCCGTTATTCGCTTTCCACCTAAATTAAGTTTAGAGATTAAGTGTGCAAGTTACATTTAGCTTTACGTTGTAGCATAGAGTTTGTAGCGAGCAGGTTAAGTTAAGCGATAGAGCACCAAATGAAAATCTCCTCAAAGCTCCTCCTCCTCCACTGCCACCGGCAGTCTTCCTGCAATCTTCACGGTAAATACACTCATTGAGACCAGCTTATTTATTTGCATTCGCTTTTATTATGTTTTTACACATCATTTGTTGTTTATAAAGACACGTAACAAAAACAGGGGGCCGGAGCAGACTAATAGCATTAAAATTCATTTCAACAGGGAAATTAAATTGGATATTGAATTACGAGCTCAGTCACAGAACACATTAAACTCAACGTATTGCTATATATGCTGTATATTATAATAAGGATTGAAAATATTAAAAATATTTGATATTGTCAGGCCATGGCGAGCAGCAACTCACAGCAGACTTACATTTTGGGAGAAATGGAGGTTTTTCAAAGGCGAGGGAACTCCTGAGTCGAGAAGGTTTTCCCTCTGCTCGTTTGCGCTGGGCATGATGTTTCTGTAAACACGGCCAGAACCGGCTCAGATCACGCCAGCGGACAGGTTACGCAGTTCCGCCGCACTTGAACCGCGGGGCCCTCGCCTCCACTGTTTATTTCTCTACGCTCCTCGGCCCAGAGCTGACCTCTCACGCACACGCGACGGTCCGGCTCGGTGGCGAGCTGCACATCGCCGCCGGGAGCCGGAGGAGTCTTTCATCGCTGACCTGAAAGAGCGGCCCCCGTGTGTTCGTACGTTTGCAAAGCTGCGGAATTGGACTGTTTTGAAAACCTCCCGGCCTCGGCGGGAAATAAACCCAAACGCGGAGCGACCCTGTTAAACTCTCATATCAAGCCAACACAACGCTTACAATACCATCCCGTTCGTCGCTCTTCTACTTGCGCGGCCTCGGAGATTTCCGAAGATTTACGAGACGTATCCGGTTGTTGCAGGTAACAGGAATGTGTTGAGCAAGCGCGTCGCCAGAGGAGCGCGCTCGTGTTTCGGAGGCAGGGATGTGGTCTCACGCCATGTACCTCGCCTCCTTCCAAATACGAAAAAAGGACGACCGCATTAATGACAGCCTGCACTTGGAGATGGAACTTCCTCCAAACCCCAAAATCCTGTATTCCTCAGTAACCATGGCAGTAAATGTCCCAAGAATTCATTTCGGGTCGAGTTATTTTCTCCGGTGTTGGACGTCTAGACGCGAGCTGTATTTTTACCATGTGAATTATAGCTTTGTAATTTGGAATTCAATTCTAATTTCTTTTTTTTTTTTTTAAATTGGAATCTTTTTTTCACTGCACCGCTTTTCCCGGTTATCAGACCGGGAAATTAAACAATGGGTCAATTTTTTATTGACAAGGAAAAACTAATGAAACACTGATAAAGTTAATATATGTTATTAATTACAGCTTGAAAGTTAATGATGTTATTTGATTTAAAAAAAAAAAAAAAAAAGAGTTTCACAATGAACATTATATCTCTTATTGAAATAAAAATAGGAAAAAAAAGGGCCGGAAAATCCAAGCCTGAATATATCTAGTCATCTGAATATGTCATGAATAATACGTCAAATGAATTTTGACATATAAAATGTGCTATATTAATTTTCTATTCATATTTATTTTATTGCAGATTTACCACTTAAACCCTCAGGTTTTATGCTTCGGGGAGGGGGGAGGAGAGCCAGAATGGTGGCAGGTATCAGAAGGAAAGGAAAGGGAGGAAAGATTGGGTTGCGGTCTTGAACCAGAACACACACACAGACAAGACAAGGACAAACACACACAAACACACACACACACACACACACACACACTCTCACAGGCCGAATGTACACAAAACACGCAGCATGCGTATACATGAAGGGACGAAGCCGGCTCTCAATAGGAAATGTACTGTAAACATCGGCTGCAGCTGCTCCCCCGGACTTTCCCTCATATATTTCGGATTCAGTTCCGATTATGAATTCAGTTTACGCTTTGTCCTTGTACTTGTACACCCGTCAGAGGCAATAAATCATTTCTCTCTCTCTCTCTCTCTCTCTCTCTCTCTCTCTCTCTCTCTCTCTCTCTCTCTCTCTCTCTCTCTGTTCTATCCGTCAAACCCCGACCCTCTCCTGAAATGACGCTCGGAGTTGGGAGGACACTCGTTCACGTCGTCGACGACGTTTCTTTCAAAGATCCGAGCCGGCCGACGTCCATTTTTCCTTTTTTTCTTTCTTGATTTTTTTACAAACTCATCGGCCCTCATTTAAAACCATCCCCTCGTCTTAAAAGCTTTTTCTTTTTCAACACGGCGAACGGCCCGCTTGTTATCCTGCTTTGTGCCTCAAGAGCAGTCCGGAGTCAAGAGTTCTGCAAAAGAAAGACCCCTTCTCCCCCTTTCCCCTCCTTCCCTTTTTTTTTATCTTCTGAAATCTCAAAGAGCTGCATATAATAATGATTTTATCCACATTCATGTATGATGAGACCCCGCCGGTGGAAGTTTTCTATTAAACCGACATCAGACACCTCTCACACAGCTGCGGTCTGAACTCAGCTGCTCCACAGAGAGAAAAGGAAAAAAAAAAACTCTGTCGGACTGCCGACATCTATTATCTCATTTCTTTCACTGGCTACTCAGGAGCTTGTGATCTTCGTTGCGGGGCTGAAATGTACACTGGCTGTTAAATGCCCAGAGTCTTTTATCACCATTATATGGATACAATAATCTTTTGGCTGTCGCCGAGATTCAAAAAAATACATTTTTTTGGGACCCAGTTTTAGACCAAAGGGGAAAATATGATCAATATCAGGAAACAATATATGCAGTTGCAGCAAGAGGCTTATTGTGTTGAAAGTGGCCTTTGACTTCTATGAAATCGTGATAACATATCATATTATGTCACGCCAATCTTTTTTCTTTATTTTCTTCTGATTTAACGTCTTACTGAATTGGAGAACCAGATGGGACTGAACTGGACTGGAAAAAATATTTATTTTTTTTTTCTTCCTGTAATTGTTCGACTTGGACGCAGACGTCCACGCAGGAGGTCGGCCCCGGTCTGCTTTTGCTATAAAGTGGTGTCGGGTGTCTCTTTCCTTTCGGTCAGCGCTGAGCTACGAGTGGCTCCCCTTTTGCCCAGCCCCCCCCCGCCCGAGAGTTTCGCTTGGACCCCTCAGTTGTTTAAATTCCTTCTGTATTCTTGATGCTATTCCAAGAACGCAACTGGAAACTGCCCGGCAATATATATATAGCCTTTTTTTTTTTTTTTCTGATCAACATCTTATAGTCATGTTGGGGGGAAAAAAGGACTAGAAATGTGGCCGTTTTGTTTTCGTCTTCTGTTCTTGAAGCAAAATAATATTATTTCACCCTTTCAAATAAAATGATTAATTCATCAGACTGTCCTCGGGAAAGATTTTAAGATAAGACAAAATAATACTTTATTGATGCCCATTGGGGAAATTTGAGTGTTGCAGCAGCAACAATAAAAAAAAAAAAACAGTTAGGAAAGATATATACACACATATATATAGATACACACATGCCCATATGTCATTATACATGTCCACACACACATATACAAACATATATACACACACATACCTACATGTAATATATATACACATATACACAATATACACATATATACATACACATATACAGATGGATAACACACACAAGCAAGAATAGATAAAGTAAGTGAACCATTTTAGCCCCATCACTCTTGTTTCTATTGTTTTCATTCCTCCGACAGGCAAAGGGTATTGATTAGGTGTTTTTCACGAAAATCACCGAGGGGTTAGACCATTTATCAGTCACCTGAGATAATTCTTTTGCTGTGTTTGTTGAAATAAAAAGGGGTATAATCATTGAAATACGTTGCCTTGCGGCAGCCCCTCGGTGTCTCTGTGCTCCTATGAGCACAAAAACAAACACTCCGTGCTTTTTTTTTTTTTCATTCATGTATTTTCCCCCTGGCAACCCAAAACCTTTTAGTGACATTTATAGGACTTCGGTGACCCCGCTGAGGCAACTCGCCGCGCAGTTGTGAGAGGGCTCCGTTTCTTTTAACAAGGTGACATCATGGGAAAGGAATTTCCAGCGCTCAACAGGTTTTTTTTCTTCCTTTTTTTTTTTTTTTTTTTTTTGGAGGTCTGAGTTTGTGGGATCCTAATAGAATCCCAAGGTGGTCTGTGACTAATAGTCCTCTTTAATGTCATCGATCCGGCTCCCGCTGAGAAATGAGCTATTCCTGTCGGGAGCCGCCGGAGGGTAGCGTTTCAGCAGGAAGGGGCTCTGTTTTTGGTCCAGAAAAGGAAAGCAGATCAATCTTTTGATTGACAGTTATTGACTGCAGAGGGTTTGACAGAAAACATACGTGGGATATATAGAATAAATATCGGCTCTGGGAGCATGTCCGAGGCTTATTTATACATCGTGGACCAGAGATTGAAGATTTCCTGAACTGCAGCAAGTCCATAAACCACAAAAGAATCAACCATAAAAAGATCATGGCGGTCTTGAACGCACCGCCAGTTCACCAGGGTCAGCTGGTAAAAATGAAAATGAGTCTACAAAGATCAGCTATCCGCTAAAGCTTGATGTCTTCCGAGGTCGAACGACATTTAGAACCCACGACCTCTCATTGCGTTTCCACTTCTGTCCACGAAGACGTACAATTAGCCATCAGACAGATATTTCGCTCACTTTACAAATCTACAAAACAAACACATTGCACTTTCCTTGAATGTACAACGCGCCTTATCATGCCCATGCTTATGCATCAAGCTAATGCTTATTTTATATTTTTTTCTGTATGTTTTGCTCATATAGTTTAATGTATCGTATGTGTCATTTTATCTTGTGTCGCCGGAATGAAAATGGAAAATAAACAACTTGTGAACGGTGTTGAAATGTACACAGCAATCATGTGAAATATACATGAAGTCAAAGTCAGCTTTGTGGTCAATTTCTCCGCATGTACTGGACAAACAGAAGAATTGAGAAGACGTTTCTCACAATCCTACAGTGCCATGAAATTAACAAAATGTTAATAATCGAGTGCAAATTAAACAGTAAAGTGCACTGAGACGGTAAACATTAAACTCTGAGGTATGAAGTATTTCAATATGTTTTTGTGTACAGTTTCATGCAAAGGTCAATAGCAGCATGATCTGTGCGGGTGCAAAGTAGCAGCTGTAGCATCGCTTTTTGCTTACTGTGCTTTTTTTTTTTTCTATACAGGTTATTAGTGGGGGCCCCGTATGAAATGAACGGCCCGTACCAGACGGGGGACGTTTATAAGTGCTCGCTGAGCAAACGGATCAACGGGAACGGTTGCTCCAAGCTCAATCTGGGTATGGTATCGGCAATATTTACCGCAGGACCCGGAATGAATACAGCATGTCTGCATGCTTTTTTTTTAAAATGTTTTTTCCCCCCATTAATTTATTTTTTTAACAATCCGTCTCCGTAAACATCGCGGCGGCATATGTGAGGCTAGCAGTGGGCACCATACCAATCATTCCACCTTTTTACCCGGTGCGCGGTTTATGTGTGTTTCCACATGTGTGTGTTTTTTTTTTACACCGCGCGCCGGTCGCACATGTGCCGCGCAGGTCGGCGACGTTTCGTCAAGTAAACCTTAAGAGCTCTGTCTACAGAGTCTGCTTTGGCTAGCCAGACAGCAATAACAAACCGCAGAGTCCCAGATGTGGGACGTTCTGTTTGGCCCCTGTGAGAGAAACTCTTTTTATTATTTGTGTATCTGAGATCATCCCTTGTTTCGCCTCCCCTCACCCGCAGGGAGGATATCTTTGACAAACGTGTCGGAGCGGAAGGACAAGATGAGGCTGGGCATGACGCTCGCGTCCAACCCGAAGGACAACAGCTTTGTGGTGAGTCCCGCTTGAAAGAGTTCGGATGGAAAACCGTCCGATGGAAGAGACCAAAAAGACAAGCCGCCTTTTGTTTATGCAGCTGCAGTTTTCCCCTCCTTGCGAGGATGAAGTCAACGCGGCTTTTCTTTTGGTTATTAATGTCGCCCGTTGACGTTGTTGTCCACGTTTCAGGCCTGCGGGCCGCTGTGGTCCTACGAGTGCGGCAGCTCCTACTACAGCACTGGCATCTGCTCCAGAGTCAACGCCAGCTTCAAGTTCTCCAGAACGATCGCGCCCGCTTTTCAGAGTGAGCTTTCACATCCCCCCTCCCGTGCCCCCCGCTTTCCACGTGAAATCCTTTTGGGGACCACCGACTAGACGCCATTTTGGTCGTGATTCTATCTGGCAGTCCAATCACTTGTCACTTGACTTCGCCTCTAGAATCGCAGGGGGCCTTTTTGGATCTGTCGTTTACTTTCGACCACTGGTTCTTAACCTGGGTTCGATCGAACCCCATGGGTTCGGTGAGTCAGTCTCAGGGGTTCGGCGGAGGTCAAGATACACAACCGACTCGTATGATTTGTGATGGCAAATGATATGAGAAATAATAGATCAATTTAATATTTTATCAAAGGCATCGCTTCTTTTCGTCATATAAGCAAAATTGATTTCAAGAATTTATTCAAAAATGTTTTTGGGGAGGGAAATAAAACAAAAAGTACTGAAAACTTAACAATAATCGAAAGATGTATAGTAATTTTGCATAATATCAGGATATATAAAAAAAAACGCATTTTTGAACCCCAGTACCAAATAAATCAAACAAAAAAAACTTTATTTAGTGCTGAATAGTGCATTAAACAATAAACTATAAATATTTATGGGTTGAAAAGAATTTATAATTTTTTTTAATTTGTGATTTTTTTTTTATTCAGTGTTCTGGTTTTAAAGAAAACAATCCTTTTTTTTAACCCACAAACGAAAAATCTGCATTTTTGGAGCCCACTGTATTTGCCTGTTTTGAATTGGAAAACAATCATATTTTATTTTTCCTATTAACAAGGGTTTGGGGAATGTGCATATGAAACTGGTGGGGTTCAGTACCTTCAACAAAGTAAAGAACCATTCCTTTAGACAAATGATTCTGGACATGAAGCTCACGTCAGGCCAAACAAATAAGAAAAATCCGACTAATAAAATCAGCACGTGATTTACTAAACTTGCCGCGCAAAAATCAAATGTCCTTGCCCTCAGAATGTCACCACCAGTCTCTGACTAAAGCTTTTTTCGGACGATTTTAGACTCCGCCTGGATGTACGAGATGAGAAATTGCTTTTTGCTTATTTTGGCTGGACAATTTGTAAAAAAAAAAAATTTTTGTCTTTTTTTAAGTTTACATGAAAAATTGTGTGTTGTCAGCGCCTCGGGTGAAAAACATACAAACAAAACCAAACAAAAATGATGCCTTTCCGGTTTAGTTGTTTTCTTTTTGCATGACAACATTCGGCTATTTGATAACCGAAACCCACTGAACAGATTTCAATGTCTGGTTTAATCCGATGAATCCAATTTAATTGGCCAATATGTCCAATATGTCAGTTTTCTGAACGCTATTAAAATTTAAAAGCCTATTTTAATACATATCATGTCACCTGGGATTCCAAACGACAGCTTCAATTTCTTCATCTCCCCCCCACCCCCGAACGCTGCGCAGGATGCGAGACGTACATGGACATCGTGATCGTGCTGGACGGCTCCAACTCGATCTACCCCTGGCTCGAAGTCCAGGCTTTTCTCATCAACATTCTGAAGAAGTTCTACATCGGACCGGGTCAAATCCAGGTTTGTGCAGACGAGGCACGGAGGGGTCCTGCCGTTGGATCCGCCCGAGGTCGCCGCTTTCACCGACATTCCGTTTACATCCTGTAAGGTCGGCGTCGTACAGTACGGCGAGAAGGTCGTCCATGAGTTCAAACTCAGCGACTACAAGTCGGTGGAAGAAGTGGTGAAGAGGGCCCGCAGCATCAACCAGAGGGGCGGAGAAGAGACCAACACAGCTCTGGGCATCAACACAGCGCGGTACGCAAACACACACAAACACACACACACACACACACACACACACACACACACACACGCCCGCCGCCACGTACTTCCCACGTACGTGACCGGTGATGGCCTTCTGCCTCCTCCTGCAGCTCCCAAGCTTTCAAACAAGGAGGTCGACGCGGCGCCAAGAAGGTGATGATCGTGATCACTGACGGGGAGTCCCATGACAGCAACGACCTGACGCAAGCCATCGAGGATAGCGAGAAGGACGGCATCACCCGCTACGCCATCGCTGTAAGTGCGGCGCCCTTGTGGCTCCCCGAGGTTTTTCTGGGGGGGGGAGGTTCCACCCTTCCGCTAATTTCGTCCAACGCCGTTAAAGCTGCGGGAAACGGAATGAAACAGGCCAAAATAAAAGCGGGATCACTCAGGGGGCAGTGGTAAGCTCGGCGGAGGCGCAGTTAAAGGTGCTAATGATCTCATCTGGAGCGATCATTTCTATGGTTTCCGTTGCCGTGGGTTGCGTTTTTTTTTTTTTTTCCTGCTACTGGCACACCTGATCCCGTCCAGGGGATTTTGAGTAAATCCAATAGGGTTGCAAACCAGCCGGGGCTGGCGGGAGCAACGGCAAATCTTTAAAGTTAAATCCTGTGTATTAATGTGATAAATTATGAAACCGTTTTTTTTTCACAAGGCTGCGAATTGTGTAATGCCACCAAGATGCACGGAAAAAATGCAGAGAGACGACTTTATTAAATAATTCCCCATCTGCCATCTATTTCCCGCGTCGCAAAGCAACTTCGACATTTCCTGGATCCGCGACCCAATAAACACAAATCTATAACGCAGGCTGAAGCAACGCAGATGCTGCGGACAAAGTCGGGAAGCCAAGATGGCGGAACGAAAACAAACTGCAGACGCCGAGAGCGACCCAGTTTCAAGGCCCACCGATGTGGCCGATTAAAAGACGTATAAATACCGCCGTCACATTCAGATAGCCAGTAGATTTGAATGAAAGCGTGTCGAGTCAGACGAATGAGGTCGGATGTCTCCTGCCCTCCGGGCGTGTGCGTCAGTATCAACGTCCCCGCTGCTTCAACTCAAAAACTCAATTCTAACTGGTGAAAATGTTATAAAACTGACCTTTTTTACATTTTTTTTTCCACTCCAAAGTTTGTTTTTCAGGGGTTTTTAATGGGGAGGTGTATGAAGCTGAAATCCCGCGCACACTGGGGGGGGCGTCTTTTAAGATTTTCAAAGAGAATTCTGTAAGTGGTGATTTCATATTTTCGATATCTTTTCCTAATCTCGGCCCCCCGCGGAGCGGATTACCCTATAAGTTACCATGGCAATTAAAATGTAAAAAAAAACCTCCGCGATGCACACGATTCCCGGAGTGAGCCTGACGTTAGCCTAGCTGGCTAACCCACGAATCCCGCCTCATGATATAAGGCTCCCGTTGCAAGTTATAAATAATCCTGGCCGCCACGCACACACACACACACACACACACACACACACACACACACACACACACCTCCCGGAGTAGCCCCCCGGGCCTCCAGCGTAGCCCCCGCCGCTCCGCCCGTACATGCCCTGGTTCAGGTAGCCCTTGTTGGGTTCTCCGTAGCCCTGCTGGCCCATGTATCCTCCGGGCCCGGCGGCCATGCCGGGCCCCCCGGGGCCTTGCATCATGGGCCCCCCGCCCGGGGCGGCCCCCGGCCCCATCACCCCTCCGCCCAGACCCTGAGGGACACAAACACCGCCCGGGTCAGGTTTCCCGCCGGCCAGGACAGAGGGGGCGGGGCTAAGACGAGGACGTCCTACCTGGCTGGCCGAGGGGTTGGTCACCCCCCAGACGGTGGTCACCACCGACAGCGACCCCGTGGGCTGATTGGTCGGCTGCTGCCAGCTGGACGGGTCGTAGGGGAACGAACCCTCGCTGGAAGAGTGTTACAACATCCTGTTGGACAAACTGGATTCATCTGGCTCACCGTGTGTGTGTGTGTGTGTGTGTGTGTGTGTGTGTGTACCTGTGGGGGTTGTTGGCCAGTCCGGCCTTCATCTGATTCAGAGGGTTCATGGTGGGCGGAGCTCGCCGGCGTCCAATCAGATGAGAGCGACTCCTGCAGACACAAATACGTCAGTAAACGTTTGACTTTCCAGCAAAGGTGTGTGTGCGTGTGTGTGTGTGTGTGTGTGTGTGTGCGTGCGTGCGTGTCTGTGTGAGAGAGACAGACTGAGTGTATTCTGTCTCTCCACCTGTTGTATGTGTGTGTGTGTGTGTGTGTGTGTGGGGGTCATCAGCTGATAGATCAGGATTCTGTATGATCAATAATATATGCGCACGCACACACACACACACACACACACACACACACACACACACACACACACACACACACACACACACTGTGACCTTCAGTCATAAGTTCCCGCGGCCACCTTGATGATGTCACCGGCCCAGAGCTGCGCCGTTGTCACGGGAACAGGCCGCCACGACACCGTCAGCGAAGGCTTTGGGCCTCCGTCGGTCCCGGTTCCTCTCTTTGTGATCGATCAGCCGATCGGCTGTCGGGATCGGAGTTCTGACCCGGATCATCAGACGGTCCGGGATCCGATGCCCCGAGACGTGCGTCAATGAACCCCCCCCGTGAACCCCCGGGCTACAGTCACATGACAGGCAGCATCGCCCGATCGACACGCTGGGTCACATGGTGTCACACACACACACACACACACACACACACACACACACACACACACACACACACACACACGGTGCCGGTCAGCTGACCCAGTCAGCCCCGGGCCCTGTGTGACCCAGACATGCTGGTTTCATCACCGTGGTAACCTGATTAGCATCAGTGGCGGATCAGCAGATCCAGCGGCGTCCTACTTTGATGTTACCATGGAAACGCCCCCAGACCCCCGTGGAGCCCGGGGGTCCGGCTCGGAACCGGCGGGCCAGTGAGTCACCGCGGCGCCGTAGGTTAGCTCTTCTCGGTGACTCAGTTAACTGTTCCACACCACCCCCGTGTCACCATGGCAACCAGCGAGCCCTCCGCCGGCTGCTCGCTGCTGGCTGGCGGCCGACGACCCGGCGGGACCGCAGAACCGACCCGAGAGCCTTCGTCCGGAGCCGGGGAGGTCAAACGGCGACCTTTGACCCCGACCACCGAAGAGGAAGCGGATCCCGGAGGTCAAAAGACGTTTACGGGTCGGAGACGCCTAGTCCGGAAACATCTTTGTCCCTCGAAGACCGTTTTTAAGGTGTCATGGCTGGTTCTGGTTCTGGTTCTGCCTCTCAGCGAGTCGAAAACAAAGAAACTCCCTGGAACACCTGACCTACATATCTACTCATCACAACTCACTTCCTGTTATGAAGTGCATTCACTTCCTGCGCCCGCCCATCAAAACAAGCCTCGCGTTCACATCAGGTTCTGGTCAGGTGACCCGTCAGCGGACCCGCTCCCGCCTCCAGCAGAACCTGACCGTCACCCCAAACACTGACCGGCGTCAATCACCGTATCGATCAGACTTCAAACCCATCGGTCAAATTTGCCTCCCAGGCACCTGAACGCACCTGGGTCATGTGACCCGATGGGCTGATCACGGTCATCTCCATCGATCCCCCAGACTATCGATATCCAGCCTGACCATACTTTTTCCTGCTGATTGATTATCGGTAACTGATCGGCTCTTTTGCCGAGCATCGCACACGGTGTCTTCCGGTCATCGTAGCTCTGGTTACTTCCGGGTTCTCCTCGAACCTCCGGCTCCGGACCGGGACCGAACCTGATCCCGGGCTTCATCCCGCCGGTCGAGCGACCGGCCCCGGGAGAAGGGATCGCAGACACCGCGCGCGGCCCACGGTGCTAACGTCAGACCGCGGGGACCGGTGAAATGAGAGGGAGACCGGTCCGGTTCCTCCGCCCGGCCCGGTCAAACCGGAGGCTCCGCAGAGACAAAATGACCGAGAAGACATTTTGATTCTCCGGTGCGGTGGCCACGGGCAGGCTAATGCTAAAGCTAGCACTTTTATCGCCGTTGCTAAAAGCGACGGGTCGACACCGGAGACCCGGATCCGGTTCGGACCTGCCAACCGGACCCGACGTGTAACGCGGGGTCACGCCGCGTCCCGCTCCCCGCACCGGGGGACCCCCCCCCCCCTCGCCGCTCCAGCCTGGTACCTGCTAGCATGTTAGCCTCGCTAGCCCAGCCGGTTTGTGACAATGGAATCCTGCCATGCTAACTGATAGCGTGCTAACAGCTAGCATGGCAGCAGACCCCCCCGGCACGTTCAGCCCATCTCAGCCGGGCTCTGCCGGTTCGGCTCCGGTTCCACCGGCTCCCCTTTCCCTTCAGTAACGGGCACGACCGGTGCGAACACGAACCGACACCACGGATCGGAGTCCGTCTTACCTCCTCTACTTCCCCGGTGTCCGAGCGCTGCTCCTCGGCTCCGCGCTGTGAGCTCCTCCGGGCCTCCGGGGCATCCAGAGCCCAGGGCCGGGGGGAGGCGACGCGGCGGGCGGGACAACCCACGAGAACGGCTCCCGAACCGCCGGCGCGGCCCCCGAACAATCCCGCGTTACGCTCGCCCCGCAGCCGATAGCTTCGCCTCCGGGTAGCCCGCCGCCGGCCTCTGCGTCTCGCTACCCGGCTTCAGCGGGCGCCGCCGTCCCCCGCGGGCCGGAGCCGAACCGACGACAGAACCGGGGAGCAGCTACCGGGCGCAGCGTGACCTCCGAGCCGCCGAGCCGGGTTCCCTCCGCATCGCCGCCGCTGGTGAGACCGGCAGCCGGAGCAGCTCTGACGGCCGGGACGGGAACTGCACGCACGGCGGCGACAGGAGCGGACGGAGAGCCGCCGAGGCCCCCGGGGGGCCGAGGGGGGCCGGGGGCGCCGGTTCCGATCCACGGGGGACACAATCATGAGAAAGAGCAGAGCGAAATAAAAAGCCGTCCCATCATCGGTCAGAAATGACCTACTCAACTGTAACACAGTAAAGCTTGTAATGCGTTCATACCAAAAACCAATGGCGGCTGATCCTGACGGTCACATGACTCAGGTGCGTTCAGGTGCTGATCTGCTGGATTGACGTGTGCACCCGAATCGTGCGACATTCACTTTACTCGGGAGAAGTCAACGTCACCTTCCTCCTCTGCGTCTCCTGGCCGAGTCCCAGTCAAGTTCTCCTGCAGGAATCCGTCGGTCGGAGGGGAGGCGACCCGTAGGTCACTGGGACGGCGTGGAAAAAACACGTCTCCCAGGATTTTAACCTGCAGGACGTTTCTGTCCTCCAGAGCAGGAACCCTCTGACCTCCAGCATCCTCGCCAGTTTTGATCCTGCATTGGGATTAACGAATGCCAAAGCAGGATCAGTGGTGTGGTGCGTCTGAACTGTCCACGCCGAAGACATGCTGCGATCCCCGGGTTGCCGTGGCAACAGATGGGACTATCTCGGTCCAGGGAGTCACTTTCTGTGACATGAGGTGACCTTCATGAGGCGGGACGGAGGAAGGACACATGAGGAGGAGGAGGAATGACTAGGGAAGGATTCACCGCGGCGAAGGAAGGAAGGATGAGGAAAGGAAGAAAGTAGGAACCTGAACGCTTGGCGGAGGACGGGCTGCACCTCTTCGGCTTCGCCAATAGAGGCCGCTACGGTGCGCAGCCGCACTCAAGTCTGGCGCCGCCGTGTGGACAGCCGGGGAACAGCAGCCGCAGCGGGTTGGACGGTGTCATCGGTTGGGACTTGAAAGGTTTAAAAGGAACGTCTAGGTCGGAGCTCGTTTCTTCTCAGAAACACTAACAAGTGTGAAATGTTTGATCCATCTTTAAGAATGCACGTCATTTTCACCACTTTAAAGGGTTCTTCACAACAGCTGTCTACTCGCATTTCAACAAATAAGGTCAATGAACAGCAGACCAGAGCTTCTCCGGGACCTCTGCTTCAACTGATTTCACTTTAATACAGCCACAAAGTGACTGGAACCCTGTCGAATGAGAAGATGAGGAGTAGTTTCAGAGGCTGGAGATGAGCTCTCCCAGGCTTGTGGACGGACTGAACCACTGTACTGCCGATGGGGGTGTCGGGTCAGGAAGGAGGCCCGCCTCTTCAGTACATAAAGAATCCTTTATTGAATGAAGCAAAATAATGAAGAGAAATTCAATCCCCTTTTATGAAAATAAATAAATCATTTTCTTTTGTCTCACAGAAACACGAGCTGTGGCCGCCGCCGGGGGCGGGGCCAGCAACACAAACCCAAACACTCCCATCCATTTTGGCACGGGGACGAGCGAGAGAAGGACAGAGGGAGGAGTTTGACAAAGGGTCGGGCTCCGTCCAGAGGCCGTCGCCACGGTGACCAACACGCCTGACAGACGGACCTCCTGCAGCGGCGACGCTAATGAGCTTGATGGAAAAAAAAAATCTCTAAAAATATTTCTGGCAACAAAGACGATGAAGAAGGGAAAGGAGATGCGTGTGTGTGTGTGTGTGTGAACACTGACCCCTGACCTGCTGTGTGTGTGTGTGTGTGTGTGCCTCCTCTGACCCTGAGGATCAGAGGTCAAAGGTCAGATGTCTGAAGCTGACCAAGAACTGGATGGACGGATCAGAACCAGACTCCGCCCACATCTGCCGTGTGACGTTGCCGTCAGAGGTCACCTGACCCCCGGCCCCCCCGCCCACAATCTTTCTCCCAGTACCTCTGGATTGCGCTCAGTGTCTACCGGCTTAAGGAGTACTTCCAGACGCAACGTCTACTTTTATCTGCCCGCTGGCCAGGAACCGTCTGGAGCCGGTTCTGTCTGAGGACCAGGAGGAACCAGATCCAGACGGACAAGGACGCCGACGCGGTCAGAACCCGGTGCGGTTCTGGTTCTGATCCGTCTCAGGTGGAGAAGCAAACGTGGAGCTGCTGAAGACGGACACTGGTGACACGGAGCTTCTCTGGACTCTCTGTCATCACCCGACCCGGTGGGGTTGTACCTTACCACCTCGATCTGAGCTCCCAGAGTACACACACAGTACACACTTACAGTACCAAGTACACACGTCCTGACAGCCAATCCATCCCTCCTGCTTTCGTGTACTGAAGAACACAGTACTGTGTAGTGCTGCTGTAGTTGTGCGTTGTATCATCAGTGGACTGTGTGTACTCTGTAGTAGTTGAAGAGCAGGGATTTTTTTCAGTAATACTGCAGTACTACGGAGTATTGTGCATGTCAGTGTACTGGGCACTTTCTCATACTGCAGTGCTTGTTTTGAGTATCAGTACTTCACTTTGTGTACTGTGAAGTACCCCGTTGCCAGCGGCAGTAAGATGACTGACTGTGTACTATGAAGTACTGTCGTACTGGTGATCACAGTGTGTGTGTGTGTGTCCTCAGTGTACTGTGACTTCAGCAGCTGTGTGTGACTGGTGTGTTTGACTGGGGGTTGGGGGGGGGGGGGGTGTCAAAGGTCAGGGTGTGTTCCAGGTGACCAGGGGTCAGAGGTCACTGCTGGTCCTTGAAGGCCTCCAGGTCGAAGGCCGTGTCCAGGAAGCGTCGCAGCTCCATCAGGTGAGTGTTCTTGTTTCCAGTGGCGGGCGCTGCTGCCGGCTCACGCCCGGCGTACCTGCACACACACACACGCACACACGCACAGGTCATGGAGGAGGTCCAGCTGAGCCCTGGGGTAGGTGATTGGGGCTGATGGAGGGGGCGGAGTTACCAGACAGGCTTGGCCCTCTGGTTGGTGGTCCTGATGCGCGGCTTGACGTAGTCATAGTAACCCTGGTTCTTGTGCTCCTCCTGACACCAGACCAGGTCGGCGGCGGGGAAACGCTCCAACTCCTCCTTCACCTGGTCGAACGGGAACGGAGACAGCTGGGAAACACACACACACACACACACACACACACACGCAGGAGGTCAGCGTTCAACAGTTCAACACAGTCCTTGTCTGATGGATGGAGTTCAGCGGATACATCACTGAGGGTTTACTGTGCAGGTGTGTGTGTACCCACTGTGCATGTGCACCTTTACCATACATGTGTGTACACGCTTCGCGTGTGTACCTGTTCAACTCATGTACATCGTTAGTGTGTGTCGAACTGCTTGATGTGTGTGTTTACCTGCTCCATGCGAGCGATGGCCACCGTCCCCTCCATGCCTCTGGTCTTCCTCTCTTTGGTCAGCTCGTAGTAAACCTTCCCCGTGCAGAAGATCAGCCTCCTCACATCCTCTGGACGCTGTGAGGCCACGCCCCCTTCAGGGATCAGCCTCTGGAAGTGAGTTCCTGCGGGGGGGGGGGGGGGGGGGGAGCGTGGTTTCACTTTTTTAGTAAAAAAGCACGCTGTTCTCCAATACACCATAC
>CAAKHD010013818.1:21228-37796 GCA_901007705.1 Fistularia tabacaria | reverse complement strand
CTGCATGCTCCTACCTCCGCTCTTATAGGTTACCCTATGTTCCTGTCTTTTCTGGAAAAAAAATATTCACAACAGCCATTTCTATCCTTTTTGCAAAGTCTACCACCATTTGTCCCTCTACGTTCCTATCCTGGATACCAAACCTGCCCATCACTTCTTCTTCAACTCTGTTGCCTAAATCAACATGTCCACTGAAGTCTGACAAATGTGTTCTCATATCAGATGTTAAAAAAAAAACACAGGTAATTTATCCAAAATATGAAAATTAAGGTGAATAAGTTCACCTCCTATCCTCTCTCATCAATGTAGACTATGCACCCGTATCCAGGTGTTTTACGGGTCATTGGTGACGTTTTCTACAGTCAAAATAAAAAATAAAAAAATGTATTATAATTATATCTATGTTATTTATTTAGTATTTAAGTTGTCAAAGACTTTAAATAAAAATGAGCCCATCTTTTCAAGCAGGACATTCATTTCGATATTCTCAGCAAGAACTTTTTTGATATATTTTTTTTTTATTTCATGCGATCCTTAGGGTCAGGGAGTAAGAAAAATCAGAAAGCATTTCAAACCTACCGTATCAAGACACCTTTTTCTGAGTGTTTTTTTTTTAATTTATTTTTTCTACTTCTTTTGAGTTTACTGAAACAAAACATGACTCTGCAATGCCCTCTGCTGTATGATCTCTCGAGTGTTTTTATTTTTATTTTTTTCATTTTTTCATTTGTAGGAGCCTGACCTTTTTTAACAATTTCAACATTATTTAAGAAGGAAATGCACAGTTTTGACTTTTCCACCATGCTTTTGGCCTCATAAAAAAAGAGTTGTCAACGAGCAGCAATTGATGTAAGTAATAAGTGCTCATCACAATCACTTTTTCACATTGTTTGAAACCATATTTAGGTGCCAAACCGTGCCGGTTACTGGGAAAGTCTACTATTTATTCATTATAGTGAATATCTGAATACCTCTAAAGAGCAAAGCATCTTAACAAATACCCACAGCTGCTATTCATTTATTAATTTGCTTATTTATTTCTTAATTTGCTTATTCATTTATTTCTGGAATGTAAGCAATAGAGGGATTAACATTTCTTCATTTTTTTCTGTAATGCTGTAGCAGCTTGTACAGAATGTTAAATATGCCACATGTGGTCTCGCAATGACAACTACCACTGGACAAGTTGGAAATGGAAGTGAGTCAATGCAAAATGTTGATTATTTCCAGCGATATGTTGCCTTATTTCACTGGCTACTCAAGTATCACATGGCTTGATTTTTATTACCATCACATTCCAGGAAATATTCAGAGTCCATTTGTCTTGTCAGACATCATGCATGAATAATAGAGAAATAACATCCACATGCACATTAGTGTCCGCTCCATATCACCACTTCTCCAACAAGCTGGTTTTGCTTAACACGTAGTTCGACAGCACACATAACTATAAATAAACACTCACCAGAGTGGTTAAGTGTGACCATGTTCATGCTAAACAAGAGCATGAAGACAACCTTTGTTTTTTTCAGCCATTTCCAATTTATCGGAATAATACTTCAAATTTTTGTTTTGTTTGCCCAAAGATTTTCTCTCTCACAAATATTGCCCACAAATCTGATCACATGCCAAATAGTGAGTATCGTCATATTATCACAACAAAGTTTTGCATGAATATATAGATGCCATTTCATTTATCTGTGTTGATAATGGGGATAATTGGGAGTGTTCATTGCTGCCAAAAGTAAAAATCTGCACACTGTAATTTGTTCGTACATATCATGTTTCTACTATGAGCAGCTTTACGACATTGTCCCTGAGTCATAACAGTCATGGAAAGAGCAACCGTGCGACCATCAAAGACACTTTGTTCCTGCAACTAATGAAATTTTTGTTTCTCCTGGAGAATCTCTGCAAGCAAAGTCTGCAACAACCTGACAGATGTGAGGCTCTGTATGCACTGAGGCCTTGAAGCAAGCTTTGGTTTAACTAACCTGCATGTCTTGGGTTTGCAGTCAAGAAGCATTATCTCCACAGATGAATCCTATTTGCACTTCTATGTACAACAAGGTGTTGGCAGGTCTGTTCCAGATAGGAATGCCACTCTGTGCTTTGAATGTAATAACAGTGGAGTTTTGCTTTGAGGTCAAATGCAGATGCTTAAGGAACCTTTTTCTATGAATTCAAGTTTAATCATAGCAAATCAAAACTAATCCAATCAAGCCAAATCCAATGTATATGGCACAACATAATTATCTCATGACACTTTAAAAACAGACTGGGTCAAGCCCGCACTCAATGTGACACAAACTATTAATAAAGACCTAACATTGTCTCAGTAGTTAACCTTTGGTGAGGGCATCAAGGAAAAATTGCTTTTACCAGACAGAAATCTGTAAACAGATCCAATCTCTATTGTCTTGACCGGGGTGAAATAGAAAAAGAGGATTCGACAAATGTGAAAAACAAAAACTAAAGGAAGGAAATGGAAAACAAATAGAAAAGAAAAGTCAAAAGAAAAGAAAAGAAAAGACAAGAAAGAAAAATTGCAAATGCGGACAAACTTTATTTACGGATACAGGAAATGGATAACTGTAGATTGATAGATAGATAGATAGATAGATGATAGATAGATCGATAGATCGATAGATCGATAGATAGATAGATAGATAGATAGATAGATAGATAGATAGATAGATAGATAGATAGATAGATAGATAGATAGATAGATAGATAGATAGATAGATAGATAGATAGATAGATAGATAGATAGATAGATAGATAGATTTGCATGGGCACACATACAAAGACAGATTTGATAAATTCTTCAAATGCATGAACACAACTTATAATATAAGTAGGTTGTTCTGCGTGGATAGAGGTACCAAAAGACAATCTTGGACACAAAAGACTGCTACTCCCTTCCTGTTTCCTACATTTAGTCATTACTGGATTCTTTTCAATAATGCTTGACTTGGATACAGAGGACTGCTGCTCCCTTCCTGCTTCCTACCAAGATGGGTTAAAGTGTTTACTTTCTAACCACGTCGGCCACCGCCCTCTCACAGTTTTTCCCAATATTAACAAAAAGATTTTATGAAACCTAAACCTAAACCATGACCTTAGCCTCAACCCTTCAGTCATTTGAGACAATCTTGTTATGACAGCTTATAAAATGAAAATGGTTGTTTCTGTTTCACTTGAAACAGTGAACTAGACAGTTATCGGTCACATACAGGAAAAATCACCAACACATAATTAAATCCATAATCATAAACTGAAATTCCTTTTTGCCCCCTGCGTGTGGACATGTGGATTGACCGGTGACAGCATATTGATAAGTGCAGCCTTTCCAATCAGTTATGTACACTTACCCCTTCCCTACAAAGGAAGGGAGTTGTCAAGTGTTACAAGAGGTTAACGGCCAAAGAAACTCAACATTTTCAACTGAGACACTGGAATTTGATTCCCATTTGTTACCACAAGTTTCTTTATTTGCAGAGTCCAGTCTTTAATGGGGACCACAACTTTCTCTTGTATGAGTCAGGGCTATAAACATTGACCATGACTATAAACAGTTTGAATCACTTTCAATAAAACACTTTAAATAGCCCAAATGTGTAATACCACCATGATTCATTTCTGGCTAGCACAAAAACAAATGGTTAGATTTAACATAAGATCATATTTGGAGTCAGAAGATGCACTTTTTTAAGGTCACGCTTAACCTTCTTGCAAAAGTCTGTTTCTGTTGCTGTGTGGGGCCTTTATATTTTGGTTTTTCAGTCAGCTTTTCTCTGAAGATACATAAGGGTGCATTTTACAACTGTGAATTATTTTATCCATTTAATTCATTTTTGTTATTTTAATTTTTTTTTGTAAAGCCTTTTGAAAGGCTCATTCCACATCTACAAGTCATATTTACGACCGTGAACCATGTTGTAAAACCGTTATATAAGCTGTGACCTTTTACTGATGAAGTGAATTCCCTTCTGTTTTATAAATCCAACTTCCTGTACATTCCTGTCAAAAGACCTTGTGTTATTTGATTTGAATGACAAATCTGTAAAAACCATAGTGTAGTTCGACCATCTTCCCAATTTTCAAAAAAATATATAGTTGCTGTAGAAAGTGTCTACCCATGGAAAAATTAATGAGACCTTTTTACTTCCTTTTATTTCTAATTTATTTTGACATATCTTTTTACATCCATCCATCCATCCATCTTCCGCTGCTTATCCGTAACCGGGTCGTGGGGGCAACAGGGAGGCCCAGATTTCCCTTTCCCCAGCCACATGGTCCAGCTCTTCTGGGGGGACCCCAAGGATCTCCCTGGCCAGCCGAGAGACTTAATATCTCAAGCGTGTCTTGGTCTTCTCCGTGGCCTCCTCCCAGATGGACATGCCTGGAATACCTCCCCGGGGAGGGGTCAAGGGAGGCATCCTGACCAGATGCCCGAGCCACCTCATCTGTCTCTATGTGGAGGAGCAGCGACTGTACTCCGAGTTCCTCCCAGATGGCCAAACTTCTCACCTCATCTCTGAGGGAGAGTCCGGCCTCCCTGTAGAGAAAACTAATTTTGCCCACTTTGATCAGCGATCTTGTTCTTTCGGTCACTTCCCACAGCTCGTGACCATAGGTGAGGGGAGGAGCATAGATCTACTGAAAAATTGAGAGGTCCCGCTCCACCCTTTCCTCACTCGTGAACAAGCCCCCGAGATACTTAAACTCCTAAACTTGGGGCAGGAACTCTTCCCCGACCCGGAGCGGGCACTCCACCCGTTTCCGGTAGAGCACCGTGGTCTCGGATTTGGAGGTGTACATCCTTATCCCGGCTGCTTCACACTCAGCTGTGATTCTGGCCTGAGGAAGCCAACAGAACCACACCGTATGCAAAAAGCAGAGACTTGATCCTGTAGCCACGAAACCAGATCCCCTCAACGCCCTGGCTGCGCCTCGAAAATCTGTACATAAAAGTTATGAACAGAATCTGTGACGTAGGGCAGCCCTTTTTTTACAAACAGGTTGTTTTAGAGGTTTAAGTGCTCTTTCGTCTTCGGTAAAAGGGTCTGTACAATCTCTTCTTATCTACATAACTAAAAAAATTCAGAACAATACTCGGTAGCAGATGCTGTCCAATCAAGAAATAGTTTATTCCACTCAAACACCATCATAATCTAGACATCTAGGGATAGAGATAGAGATAGAGATAGAGATAGAGATAGAGATGGAGATGGAGATGGAGATAGAGATAGAGATAGAGATAGAGATAGATAAGAAATTATAAAACTTTATGGTTCCCCATTCGGAAAAATGTGAATACCACAGCAACACTTGGCAAGTCAACTTATTGTCAACACTGCCATGTTTCACAGCAGCAGGGGATTAAAAAAAATGTTTTTCTAAGACCCACAGTGCAAAAGTACAAAATTACAAATAGTATCATAGACAGCAGCAAAGTATGATGTCGCAAAGTTATTTCAAAGTCAAAAAAAAGTTAAGGTGCAAGTGTCTTTTTAAGTGCCAGTAGTAAATAAAAGTGCAGGAGAGGAGATCAACAGTTTCTTGTATGTAACCCTGAGTTGTTGTGTGTGTATGGGGGAGTGTGTCCATGACATAGATATTTTTATAGTTCTTAGATACTTCCTTACAGCCTGTTGAATGGAGCTTTCTTTGAGTATGCTGGTCCTGGCCCAGAGATTCCGCAGCCTTCTTCCTGATGGCTGCAGACTGAGGAAGCTCTGAGACAAGTGGTAGGGATCACCTGCAATACAGAGGCCCTGTAGATGATATGGAGGGAGGGAAGAAGGGCACCGACATTCTTCTCAGCTGCTCTCACTATGCACCGGAGGCTCTTATGGCAGGACACAGTACAAGTGCGCTACCATACTGTGATGCAGCTGCTCAGGATGCTCTCGATGGTTCCCTTTTAGATGGTGGTCATAATGGGGGTATTTTTGCTGTTCTCCGCTTACGGAGGACGCTGGTCTGCTTTCTTGGCAGGCGACATAGTGTTCATGGTCTGGGAGAGGTCCTCTGACATATTCACACTCACAAACTTCTTGCTGCTCACCCTCTCCATCAGAGCACCGTTGATAGTCAGAAACCTGTGCTCGGTACGCTCCTGAAATCCACAACAATCTCCTTTGTCTTCTCATCGTTCATAGAGAGATTGTTGTCACTGCACAACTTGGAAAGGAAGCTCACCTCACTCCTGTAGTTCGTCTCATCCTCATTATTAATTAGACCAACCACAGTGGTATCATCTGCCTACTTGACAAAGAGGTTTGTTGTTATGCGTCAGTGTGCAGTCCTGGGTAAGCAGAGTGAGGAGAAGGGGGCTAATCACCCTACCTTGGGGGGACCCTGTGTTAAGAATGATGAGGTAAATTCTGTAGTTGCTGGTTAGGACGCTAGGCAAATTTACTTCGTACATGAGAGAGAAAAGGTTACACCGTTTATGTTCAGGCAAAACTTAGGGCAGCTAAGTGTAGGCAGGGCTTGGGAGTTGATGGTGGACCTGAATGAGCAGCTGGTTGTCCCAGCAAATATAGTTAGCACCTGGCTATGGGTGGAGATGCTACTGCGGTCTTGGGTAGAGAGGATAGTCTATTTTATGAAACTTATGGTCCCCTGGTAGGATCGAGTTGAGGAGGCTTTTGAGTGTAAGAGAGCTAGGTGTGCTGAGATAGCAGCAGATGTTGAACAGTGAGATTGGAGTGCTCAGGTGCACCCTATAGAGGTGAACTGCTATGGTTTTGTGGCAAAGTCTGTCTTTGCCCTACTAACTGAGTTGGACGTTCGCGATGGGAGACTGAAACTTGCGGTCAGCAACATGTCTCTGGCACCAGAACGAAAAAGGGAGTGGTTGTGGTTGAGGAGGAAGCATTGTTGTAGGGGAGGTAGCTAAGGTAAGGATTGTCCGCTTGTAAATTGGCTGTGTGGCCTGGAGAGGGGCGTTTCCAGGACCTGGATTAAGCTTTTTTGAGGTGTTGTGGACCTAACATAATGAAACATCATTGAAAGACGGTGCCAACGTTTTGCCTTGGATTTTGGCATGAGGGACAGTCACATCTTGTCCTGTGTATTAATGAATGCTTTCATCCAGTTTTTTTCTTGTATTTATTTATTTCTTGCTGGTGATAGGCCTGTCAAGCCTCCATCCCCTTGATATAAGTATACTTTATCTCCAATGATTTCTGTTTTCCTCCCACTGTAATAGTTTAGTCTCCACAACTCACAGCTGCTGCTCATCACTGGACTCACGGCCGCCGCTCATTGCAGGCAATGATCAGGACTTAAAAGCCTTAGCTTCAGTCCCATTAGTTGTTGGGCTATACTTTCTTTTTTCTCGTCTCCTTGTGGCAGTAGGAGGTTGCCTTTGGTGCCAAGTGAGACCTTCAAGGGATTCTCCTACTGGACCTTCCAGACACAAGCGTCCTCCTGCCTGTCGTCTCGACACCAACTGAGGAACAACTGAGGATGGGTCCAGGTTAAATCTTCCCCAATAACAGCCAGGATAGGCTGCAGCATCCCTGTGACCCTAAGTGCACGATAAGAGGTAGATAATAATATCTCCAATGAATCCCTTTTATATTTTTGTTCCACTTGAAATTAACTGACTTTGGGTTTTTTAAAAAAAATTCTTTAAAGTGAATTAACCAGGGCTTCGAAGAGATTCTGGTCCACCATCCGGCATCTCAGGGGGGGAAACAGTGCTCCTTCAACACTGTGTACAGTGGAAGCGGGGCGCTGCTGACCTCAACGCGGGATGTTGTAGATCGGTGGCAGGAATACTTCTCAGGCCTCCTCAATCCCATCGAAACGCCTTCCAATGAGGAAGCAGGCCCGGCAGACCCTAGGGGGGGTCTGCCTATCTCTGGGGCTGAAGTTGCTGAAGTAGTCAAAAAGCTCTTCAGTAGCAGGGCCCTGGGGGTGGATGAGGTCCGCCCTGGGTTCCTCAAGGCTCTGGATGCTGTCGGGCTGTCCTGGCTGACACGCCTCTGCCGCATTGCGTGGACGTCAGGGACAGTGCCACTGGACTGGCAGACCAGGTTGGTGATTCCCCTTTTTAAAAAGGGGTTTGGAGGATGTGCTCCAACTATAGGGGATCACACTCCTCAGCCTCCCTGGCAAAGTCTATTCAGCGGTGCTGGAGAGGAGGGTCCGCCAGGTCGTTGAATCTCGGATTCAGGAGGAGCAGTGTGGGTTTTCGTCCTGGTCGTGGAACGGTGGACCATCTCTATACCCTCAGCAGGGTTCTCGAGGGGGCATGGGAGTTTGCCCAACCAGTCTACATGTGTTTTGTGGACTTGGAGAAGGCATTCAACCATGTCCCGTGGGCAATCCTGTTGGGGGGTGCTCTGGGAGTATGGGGTACTGACCCCCGTTATACGGGCTGTTCGGTCCCTCTATGCCCGGAGTCAAAGCTTGGTCCGCATTGCCGGTTGTAAGTCAGACTTGTTTCTGGTGAAAGTTGGACTCCGCCAGGGCTGCCCTTTGTCACTGATTCTGTTTATAATTTTTATGGACAGAATTTCTAGCCGCAGCCAAGACGTCGAGGGGATCTGGTTTATTGGTCACAGGATCAAGTCTGCTTTTTGCAGATGATGTGGTCCTGTAGGCTCCATCAGGCCATGATCTCCAACTCTCACAGGAGTGGTTCGCAGCCGAATGTGAAGCGGTCGGGATGAGGATCTGCACCTCCAAATCCGAGACAATGGTGCTCAACCGGAAACGGGTGGAGTGCCCACTCCAGGTCGGGGAAGAGGTCCTGCCCCAAGTGGAGGAGTTTAAGTATCTTGGGGTCTTGTTCATGAGTGAGGGAAGGATGGAGCGGGAGATCACAGCGTCTGCATTGATGCGGACTCTGTGCGGGTCTGTTGTGGTGAAGAAGGAGCTGAGCCGTAAGGCGAAGTTCCAATTTACCAGTCGATCTACATTCCTACCCTCACCTATGGTCACGAGCTGTGGGTCATGACCAAAAGAACGAGATTGCGAATACAATTTGCCGAAATTAGTTTTCTCCGCAGCGTGGCCGGACTCTCCCTTAGAGAAAGGATGAGGAGTCCGGCCATCCGTGAGTAACTCGGAGTAGAGCCGCTACTCCTCTGCATAGAGAGGAGTCAGAAGAGGTGGCTCCAGCATCTGATCAGGATGCCTCCTGGACGCCTCCCGGGGAAGGTATTCCGGGCATGTCCATCTGGGAGGAGGCCACGGGGAATACCCATGACACGCTGGAGAGACTTTTTCTCGAGGCTGGCCTGGGAACGCCTTGGAGACCCCCCAGAAGAGCTGGGCCATGTGGCTGGGGAAAGGGAAGTCTGGGCCTCCCTGCTCCGGCTGCTGCCCCCACGACCCGACCACGGATAAGCGGTTGAAGATGGATGGATGGATGGATGAATTAACCAGTTTTGGTCTACGTTTATTGTCACAGTTTTGCTGAGGCACATTTGCCACCAACCTGAAAATGTGGATTAATAGCAGTAAAAGTACCAGTCCAATTGGCCTTTTCGTTCATAAAATGTGCTTGAACACTTTTATGCAAGCTTGCTCCTTTCAGAAATATCTACCAGTTTAATAAAATATGACTGATGAATTAAGGATTTCTGGTCGTGGCTGAAAAATGATTTACTTCAGGCTAGTGCCACAGCAAACCCTCTACCTTTCCAAAACCATGCCAGTAGAGATTAGAGAATGTTAGATCTTAATCATCATTATTTTATTTATTTACTTTTTTTTTCCAGTCTGGAGGGAATACTTTATTTCTATGATGAATTCTAAATTAAGTTTACTGTTTTGAATATGAGACTCCTACAGTCTCCCTGTATGGCTTTTTTCCAATTTCTTCAGAAGTGAATTAAAGTTGTACATTATTTTTTGTCATGAGGAGCAATTCTGAGCTTTATTGGAAAATGAAGTAATAAACATTAATAATCCAGCCTAAACAGTTACACTGACAGGAATTACAGATTTGAACTGTTTATGTCACAATGATCAAAGTCAAATATTGTCTGGGAGGTTTTGACGAATATGATTTTAACTGTTTATGTTGTAAAAAAGGGACACAAATGATTAATGCATGAGCTCATCAATATAAAAAGTCTTCCTTCAAATTGATTTGTGATTTATTTTTTTTAATTCTGTTCACAATTAGGTACTAGGAAATGTAGAGTGTCATGATAAATACAGATGAACATGAATGGATAAATTTAACTTTTTTTGTTTCAGAGGAGATTCCTTTAGCATATCAAAAGCCCTCTGGATTATTTCACTTCATATTTTCCAAATCAGAAATATCCGGCATTAAATGCAGTGTAGCGCAAATAAAAGTCTGAGACTGTGAGACATTTTCAGTCTGCTGGCAACAATATGATTTTATCTTAATGATTGAAAGCTTCTTGATATTTCACAGTTGGGAAGCCAACATTCTCTCGATATTAAGAAAAGAAAATAGAGATACTCAAAGCGATAGACAGCAATAAAAAGTAATCACTAGAAGACAGATTATAAAACGGTTCTGTCCCTGGAGGACGACAGTAAACAAGATAGATTTCCTTTAGAAAATGGACTCAAGGTTATATAATACCATTATACAATTAGTTGAAATGTATGTAGGACCTATTTCTGGGTAAGTTTTGAGTATTTTCATGTTTCAACAAAATGAACAAACAACAAAGGTTTTTTTGATGTATTCTGTGTAGGAAGATGGTTGAGCCACCGAAATTAAACAGGAGGCAGTTGCAAACAAAAAGTCTATATGTTTAATGTTCAATACAATCAAACACATTTTGAGACTGAACATGAAACCAGAGAGGAATTTTATTACGTGATCCTAATCAACCCAAAGAGTACAGCAATGAGCTATAACATGATAATACAATGCACAATAATCCTTTTCATTGATAAAATAAATCGGACCCAATGAGGTGCAAAGTTGGCTGGACTGGCAAAGGGACAGTGATTTCCTGCAGATAGACTTCAAAAGCATTTATTTTTCTTTGAATCCTGTATGTCAGAAATTTAAATTTTTAATGAATGTCAAGGGCCAGGTTTCCTCATTAGAATGTTATCGTTATCTCGAGTATATGTTGGAAAAAAACAGTAATCTCGAATTTGGACAGGTGTTTTTTTTTTGTGTGTTTTTTTCTGACTTGCGTCCAATTCCACTATTCACAGGTATTCTGTAGGCACTTTCACATCTGAGCTTGAATTCGTTGTTTACTGATCTCAAAATCATAATGTTTGGAGCATACGGATCTTTATGCTACACAATGATTCACTATTCTGTTCAATTAATCTTCTTGATATGTGTTTTGGTGATCCTTGTTGATTTTGGAATTTTTATTTTTTCCTCATCTTGAAATGATTATCAAAATGATTTTGGTAATTTTCTGTTAATGTATGTATTCACTTATTTTTATATTGATCTTCTTAATTGTAGTTTGGCAATGAATCTGCAATTCCAGTTTAGCTTCAGTCTGATGTTAAAATAACCCGTGGGAATGTGAAAACAGATTCATGGTATGTTTGCCTGTCCAGAAACTTGCAACAATCCATCCATCTGTCTTGTTCTTTTAACATTTAGAGGGAATAAGGAGAATGCAATTATTGTCATATACAGTTATACATGGAGCACAACGGCAAAATTTCACCACTGCATATAGTGGACATGGATGAACCAGAAGGCAGCTAAGAAACACCAACAGTGGAGTAGTTAGGGGCTCAGTGTCTTGCTCCACAACACTTCGACAAGCTAGGAGGAACCTGGAATCAACACAGAAATGTTTGTTCCAAGGAAGACTGCTCTAACCCCCTGCGCCATGCAAGTTTATTTTGTCTACCATACTAGAAAAGTGTTTGTTAAGTTCCTACCTAAATACATACCTGTTTGCTCATAATTTCATTTCTTAGTCTTTCAATTTGTCATCCTTCCATCATCTACCACTTATTCTCCAGTCAGGGTGGCAGGGATGCCAGAGACTATCACAGCTTCCATTGGGCAGGAGGCTGGGTACCCCCTGGACCAGTACGCCAAGCGATTGCAGGATCACATATGGACAAACAACCTTTCACTCTCTCATTAACACATATTGGCAATTAATATATTAATATTCCAATAAACCTCCTGCATGTTTTAGACTGTGGGAGGAAATCAGAGAACCAGGAGGAAACCTTTCACTTCTTTGTGCTGACAGGCAGAAGTGCTGACCACTGTGGCACCGTGCCACCCCAATTTCGCTTCATGCTATTTTAAATAGAACTTTAATGCGTTGTTTGCATGTACTCATATTCAATTTTTTATTATTTGATTTATGGTTTTTGTGCAATATTTGAAAATCTAATTCCTCAAGAACACAGTATGTCCAGTTAGATTGAAATTTAAATTATTTAAGCATGATTTTACATCGATTAAGTTAAGATATAATTGTTTTGTGACCCAGCAAATTCTAATTGATCTTGAAAATATTCCTGACATCCGAATCTTCCCTTTCGGAAGATAATACTTTCCAATTCAACGGTCTGGAGATTCTGGCAAGTTGTGTGGATGGATATTGATTTGTGAAATAAGGGTGCATTGGGGCTGTCCAATCAAACTTGAGAATTAGAACATCCTTAATCTGGACATGCAATCAATACGGGGGCACATGCCGATTAGCTTCACTTGTCAGATATTGGCACATTTCATTCTTCTCAGGGTAAAGGTGTTACTATACCCTGTGATGTAGATCAATTCACATGTATTTGCATTTAAGATAATATGATACAACAGTATGATAATGGAATAATCTACAGGCCCTTTTGCTGCTTCTTGGAATAATATCATTTCATGTAGATTTTGAATTTGTGTGGGACTTACCAGCATGCTTGTTGTTTTTACAACAAAACTGTTCAGACTCACAACTACAGTTGCTGGACACAAAGGTATAATTTAATGTTGGACTCTCTATTTTTTCATGTTGTAAGTAATTTTATGTTCTGTTATATGTTTTATTTGTTCTGTAATATTATTTATTTTTTTGTTTCGATTAATAAAATCTCCATTGCCGTTTCTCCCTGCCGACTTGCCAATGCCACCAGGGGGCCCTCTAAAAGGTAGGACAGAATTTATTTTTTTAAAGACACTAAATTAATATTGTGAATCAGCAACATTGGCAAGTGATGATCTATACTGAAACAAGCACCACAGACAAAGTCAATAGGCAAATCATAGCCTCACTTATGACATTAAAAAGTATATATCCATTTGGTGCAGAAAAAATGAATGAAGAGTGCTCACAGGATAATAAAGCTGTTTTATTTATTTGTTTCTTAAATGTAATTATTTTTGGTCATGTGCCAGTGGGGTGAAAGGTTCAATGTTGAGCATACACGAATTACTTGACACATGTTACTGTAGGACTACTATAAAAAACAACAATTTATGGATTTCAAGTGTGAAATGTGCGGAACAATACTAATATATATTATTGCTTGTGGCGTCAAGGCAGCGGATGATTTTGCTGAGTGGAGTATGAATGACTCCTAAAAACTGAATTATTGTACTTATTTGACGAAAACAAAATATGTCATCATTGGAACGGGATTGCCTCACTGGCCTTGCCATATCTAGCATCAGTCATGAGATGGCATGCATATGGATTTAATCACTCTGCTTCTACCAAAACTTGGGGCCAAAGTTGGAGGGGCATAAGTTGAAAAAATAAGCCTGATCAAGTGATTTGATCACGTTATATGGGTGTAACTCTTATCATATAATGTATCTCATCATTTCAGAGATTGTTTTCATAATTGTACGTCAAAATCTATTCTCACTTTTTGTGTTATTTTATTATTTTAGGTTACATGTCGATTGGTCTTTTCTTGTGATATAGCCAAAAAAATGCAAAAGATCTATCAATATATGTGTTTTTTGATGACTTATTCAGTCAAATATTAAAACAAACATACAAAACCGATCATCTCCTGTTCACCTCGCAGCTGCAGTACAAATCTGGGCCTAAAAAAAGCAATCGAAGGGATGTCGATATTTGACTTGCTTTATTTATGTATTTAAGTATCTTCATATATATTTACATATTTATTTCCATTCATCTATTCCCTGCTCAGCCTGCACTACATCATTAAGTTTTCCATGTGCAAATCAATAATACTGAGCTCATTTAAATCATCCTAATAAAGGTAAATAGCTCAATTAACAGAAATGCACTGTATGCTTTTACATCATAATATGCATAGCAGGGTCATAACAGGTTCATAATGCAGCCTCTATGCGGAACAGGCCAGTGTCTCCCGGAAACTAGCCTTGTGGGGGCACTGGCCAGTGTCTCCCTGAGCTGGTCCCAAGTCCGCATAGATGCAGAGGGTTGAAAAAATTCTCAACCTGTCCTGGGAAGACTGGATCCCCCACACTGACATTCTGACTACAACTAGCGCTGTTAGCATGGAAGCAGCTCTGGCCAAAAGGCATCTATGCTGGCGTGGCCACACTATTGGCATGCCTGGCTATCGCCTCCCACACCAAATCCTCAATGGGGAACTACACAACTGTAAGAGGGCTGCAGGTGGCCAGAAAAGGTGATATAAGGACTTTACAAAAGTACTCCTGAGGCGCTGTAACATCAACCCTGGTGACCTCGAGGTGCTTCTCACAGACCAACCTGGCGAGCTACCTGCAACAAAGTAACTGAGCACGTCAACCATATCTTAGTTCAAAGGACGAACACAAGATGTGCACAACGACACCAGCAGGCAGACTCAACATCAGGATATGCCTGTTCCACCTGTGGACGAGTGTGGGGCTCGAAAATCAGCCTCCACAGCCACATGAAATGGCATCAACGTCAACAACGTTGACTCAGCCCCTCCCAAAGCAAGCGTCATCATCGGACATGATGGACAGCTGACATATTTGTGTGTATGTATGAATTTATTTATTTGTTTTGTATTCAAAGTAGTGCAACCTCAGGGAGGCACAGGCCAGTGTCTCCTGGAGCCAGACTAAGGGGGGCACAGGCCAGTGTCTCCCTGAGCTGGTCCCAAGCCCGGATCAATGCAGAGAGTTGCGTCAGGAGGGGCATCCGGTGTAAAACTTTTCCCAAAACCAAATATGTGAATCAAGCCTAAGAATTTGATACCGGATCAGTCGAGGCCCAGGTGAACAACTCCCACTGGTGCCGATAACCTACAAGGTACCAGTGGAAATTGGGCTACTCTGGGTCGAAGAAGGAGAGGAGGGAGGTGTGTCAGGAAGCAGAGAGAGAAGAGGAAAGGTAAGAATCCTGGACAGAGAGGAGAGACTCTGAATTTTGGGACGATGACAGGATAAGGTAGAGAGCTGGTTGACATAATGCAGAGAACGAAGGTGGCCATACTGTGTGTCCAGCAGACGAGGTGGAAAGGTAGTAAGACTAGAAGCTAAGGAGCAGGTTTTAAGTTGTACTATCATGGTACTTACAGGAAAAGAAATGGAATATGAATTTTCTTGGAGGAGGAGTTTGTTGGGAATGTTCTGGAGGTGAAAAGAATGTCAGATAGACTTATGAGCCTGAAATTAGAAATTGAAGGTGTGATGCTCAATGTTGTTTGTGGCTATACCCCACAGGTAGGAGAAGGAGAAGTTCTGGAATAAGTTAGATGAAGTGATGCAGAATATCCCCAGAGACGAGTGGTAATTGGTGCAGACGTCAATGGACATGTAGGTGCAGGCAATAGAGGTGATGAATACGTGATGGGCAGGTTCGGTATCAGGATAGGAACGCAGAGGGACAAATAGTAGTAGACTTCGCACAAAGGATGGAAATGACTGCAGTGAACTTTTTTTTTCTGGAAAAAAACAGGAACAATGCGTAACTTATAAGAGCGGAGATAGGAGCACACAGGTAGGCTACATCTTGACAAGGTAATCTGAAAGAGATCAATGACTGAAAAATAGTAGGGGAGTAGGGGAGAATGTATCCAGACAGCAAAGGATGGTGGTCTGTCGGATGTCACTGGTGACAAGGAAGATCAAGAGGACAAAGTGGTGGAAGCTGAAAAAGGGGAGGAGTGTTGTATGGTTTTCAGGGAGGAGTTGAGAAAGGCTCTGGCTGGTTATGGAGAGCTTCCAGATGACTGGACATCTACAACTAAAGTGATCAGAGAGGTAGGTAGGAGAGTACTTGATGTGTCGTCTGGAAGGAAAGTATATCAGGAGACTTGGTGGTGGAATGAGGAAGAGCAGGAGAAAATACAGAGTAAGCGGTTAGAAAAGAAAAAGTGGGACACTGGGGGGACTGAAGAGTACAGACAGGAGTACAGGAAGATGCAGCGTAAGGTAAAGATAGAGGTAGCAAAAGCAAAAAAAGGGCATACGATGACTTGTATGCTCGGTTGGACAGTAAGGAGGGAGAGAATGATTTATACAGGTTGGCAAAACAGAGAGATAGAGATGGAAAGGATGTACAGCAGGTCTGGGTGATTAAGGATAGAGAGGGAAATGTATTGATGCTGGAAGAGTGATAGCAAGATGGAAATAGTGCTTTGAAAAGCTGATGAATGAGAGATCGGAAGAGCGTCGTGTAGGGAAA